>VMDR010030466.1:0-12372 GCA_007922815.1 Macrotus californicus
AATGGTGGCATAAGCTACCCTCAAGAGGATGGACCTAGGAAAAAGTCCCTTATAGCCCTTTTAGTGGGCTCGGGACCTTTGAGTAGGGAATCTCACTGTCTTCGAAATAAAAATGGTCTAACTGAGGGTCACAGATTCCAATTGGCCACATCCCCTTGTCCCACAGATTCCTTGCCCCATGAGGACAAGCACATCTTGAGGAGGGCCAGAGCAGTTGCCTTCCAGGCAAGGGCCAAGTCAGAGGGCACTACTGCCACCAGAACACTGTTCTGGTCCCTACAGGTTGAACATTAGTTCTTCAAAAAAGCAGAAACATATATGCCAAACATTTATTATAATTTTTAGGAGTAGTTAAAAAAAAAACACCAGAGGCAATTTGAATGTCATTCTGTTATACCCCTGCTATGGAATATGAAGCTATTAAAAATAATAAATGTGTTAAGAAATAAGTATGGTTTAGAAAAGCAAGTTTTGGTAAAATATTTATGCTTATAATCTCAAACAACATCAACAAAAAATGCATGTGTAAGGCTATAGGTGTCTGCATGTTGTACGACCATGAACAAAAATGTGGCAGATCTGCCCCATGATGTTATGTGAAGGGATAACAGAAAATGGTGAAACTGTAATTAAATAGGACAACGCACATGGCATAAAATGCTAAGTGGAAATATAAAATGTCGCATATAAAATTGTATTATACACAGAAATAGGTCAAAATTGATTATGTTTATGAACAAGAACTAGAATATAAGGAATTAAAACACTGATTTAATTAAGTGACAGAAGCGTAGGCTCTGAGTGTCCAGAAAGTATCCAGCCATGTACTATGACAAATAGAGACATTTATTGAAGAAGACACAAGATACAAGAAACATTGTTCATAGCACATCGACGCCTCAGTCCCCTTCAAAGTAACACCTTGGGACCTCTCAGAGGTCTCCCAACTGCAGCACAGTGTTCCTTCTGCTCTGGTAGCCGAAGCCGCAGAAAGAATTTTGCCACGCCATGTTTAATGCCAAGATCCTGCATCAAAATCTCGGACACAGGAGTGTTTGGAACCCCAGTCAGCTTCTAGTTCTAGCACTGACAGCTGCCAGTCTTTGCTGATTGCAGCCTGTACACGTTCAACAGTCCCAGGCGTCCTGCTTGTTGTAGGCCTTCCAGAATGTGGGTCACTTTCAACGGATTCTCGACCATCTTTGAAGCGTTTGTGCCACACTTTTATTTGTGCTGCACTCGTTGCATTGTCCCCAAAAGCCTTCTGAATCATCTGAATAGTTTCCATGGAGGAATAGTTCAAGCTTAATGCAAAATTTGATGCAGATTCATTGCTCTACTCACTCAGTTTTGAATGTAACAGCCACACAGTACACATGCTCACTCAACAGCATCTACCGCCCCCACTGACTAGTACAGTGAAGTCATCATTGTTCATACATGTGCATTGCAGTCCACTCTCCTTGGCTGCAAGGTTACATCAATGTTGCACAAACCGTTCTTGCTATATTAACAATGGCTGGACTTTTTCTGGACAGACTATATATATATATTTTTTTTTTTCAACAGATAAAAAGTACTAGAATTAAGAATCTGAAAAATAATTCTCTCAGTTTGACATCATTTCCTATACCAAGTCAACAGCAATTTAGAAGACTTATACCAAGAGGAAAAGTAACTACAGATGGATAGAAAAGATCAAATGTGGAAATGAAGAGGGTTGACTGATAAATTTGATTTCTCCAAGGATCCTATTAAAATTGGTTCCCGGAACTGGGTCCATAAAGACCATTGGCTGGAAAACTGAGGAACCAGGCTGGAAAACCAGGGAGTTTGTATCTTACATCAGAGATAACTTTTATTGCACCATTTTTTTTTCCTGCAAGTGTGTGACAGTGTAGAACACAGTGACTACCAGTACACCAACATGATTTGTGCACAGGCACTGGCAGCTTTACCCACCAGGAACCTTTCTTTGGGTGCTCTGGGCTGTCCTGTCCAGTGAGGGAGGAAGGGTAGGGAAGAAGGTGATGGACATACAGACTGACCCAGGGACCTTACACAGTTGTACCTACCCCAACAGAAGACGCTGAAGAATATCCACTTCTCGGGTCTCTGAACACATCTCACTCATTTGGCACCTTGGACTTGGACATCTCACAGGTTGTTTTACTCTTAATAAGCCTTTGCTTTGTCTTTCTTTGGCATCACATCAGTAGCTATCCACTTGACTACTGCCGTATTTTCCTCACTTTGATTATTGTCCTTCCATCCTGAGCTTTCGCCCAGGCCCCTCTGTCTATATTCTAACCTGTGGGCAGTCCCCTAACTGCCTGAGCTCAATGACCACTAGTGCTTGAGCATTCAGCAAAGTAACACCATCCAGACATGTTCCTTAAAGCTAATTTAAAAACTTGGGATATTTTCTTGAAAGAGGCCAGATACGACATCATACGACATGCCATTCATACATTCACTTATTGTCATTCAGGCAGTGTCAGGTACTGGAGAAATGGACATGGAATAGAAAAGAAGGCTCCATATATGTAAACGAAATAAATCTTAGGGTTTTATGTGTTTTAGTCTCTGCAGAGGAAGTAAAGTCTAGTTTACAAGTAGTAATTAAAAATATATTTCACTATTTCTTTATATTTCTCAAAAAGTACCCAAGGTCTCCCAGTTCCATCTCACATGTTCCGAGACTTTGGTCACCCAGAGGCTTTCATGTCCTAACCCTCCCGAACCCTTTCCAGCCCTGGTGGCAACCTCCCTCTCTCTGAGCTCTTCATTTCCTGAGAGAGTTGGCTGCTGTCGCTGGGTCCTTAGACTTTTCTCCCCCCTTTCCATTCCTGTTTGGAAACCACTCCTTGTCCTTCCACCTGGAAAAGATCCAAATGTCCCTTTGGCCTGTGGCAGCGAGGAGATGGGAAGTGAAGCTCAGACACAAGGACATTTCATCCTCATCACACATATAATCAAATCATTACAACGGGAAGTGACGTGATCCACACTGCTGTTGGCACATTCAGGGTGCCTTGGAAACACAGGAAGAAACTATTATTTCTACCTTTTGTGTTTAGGAAAAGTTTAGGAAAACACTTGAGAAGAGGTGACATTTTACCTGGGTGGGTCTGAAAGCCAGTTCATCAGGCATTCAGGAAGAGTATTCTGGGTATAAGGACTAACACCAAGGTAGGAATATATGAAAGATGAAGATTTCAATTTTTCCAAAATGTCTATAGTTTAGGGTGGGTGAGTGGTGCAAATAATGGGAAATGAAGATGAAGAGATAGGGCAAATACTTTTTCAGGCTAAAGAGCTTAATTTTCCTTTTTTCCTCACTCCCCCCCACCCTACCCCCCAGCCCTGTGTCCAGGATATGAACCAGGCATGGGCATATAAAAATGAAGCTGGGCTAAGCTAGGAGTTACTTTGCCCCTGACTGACATGAGACAAGTACCATCATACTAGGTGCTACCAGATCAGGACAAGGAGCTTAAACTAAAAACAAAACAAAACAGTTTTTGGCAACAATTTTGAAAATAAAAGGATTGAAGAAGAGCAAAGCTACAAGCAAAGGGGTTAGTGAGGACACAATTGCAGCAATCGGGGCATCCTATAATGAGGGTCTGAAATAGTAGTGAATAAGGAAGGAAACGACGTAATTGGTTCAAAAGACATTCAGAAGACACAGAAGGAACAGAACTTCAAAACCAGTTGGATAAGGATAGCGAAGGAGAGGGAGGAGTCTAAAATGCCTGTTTTTCATCTCGAAGGCACAGGATTAAGTTTGATACCAATCAGTACGAGAGCTCCTGTAGGCCGTTGGAGGGAGAGAGGAAGTGTGTTTGAGTATCCATGGAACACCAAATGGGTGGAGAGAGTTGTGTGCCTGGTGCTTGAAGGAGTTCTGAGCTGTGGAGCACACTGGCACTCTGACATCTCCCCAACACCATCTTGGAGTGATGAGTTAACAATCTTAATTCTGAAAGTCTCCAGGGAAGGGACTTTACAGTTGGTTTTGTATTAACTACCTCTGTATTTACTACACATTTTTTCAGATAACTCTTGATGATCCTAAATTTGTTTCCTTGCTCATAGGAGAAAGGGAACATCTTAATCTCTTCTGTCTGGAAGAAATTCTTCTGGAGGAAGGACTGCTGGTGCGTCAGCCTTCCACCACGTTTATTCCCAGGGTCTGTGTACGCCTAGCTCACGACTTCCGGTGGTGTAGGCGGTTGGCAGTTACTGTGTTGACTAACGGATCTAGCCTGAGAATACAAAAATGCCAGTGCTGGGAGGATATGAGAAATTGCTCACTCAAATCTCCGTATCTGACAGTTGAAGAAACCTTTAAGTTGTTCAGGTTTAATTCCTTTCACTTTTCCTAAAACAATGTATTCTTTAATGCTTAATATATCTGGGTTTTTACTAAAGCATCTCCAAGTTTGTTTTTGTTTTTAATTCCCATTTAACTACAGAGCTTAGAGCTGGTGCTAATGAACAGTATCAATTTAGCACTAAAAAGAATGACTAATTTACCTCCCAGTCTCTATTTATGTATTCCAATCTCTTTTCCTTTTAACAACTTTATTGCAAAAACAATTAACAACATACGAGGTCTGTCCTGAAAAAGTCCAGCCATTGTTAATATAATGAGAATGGTTTCCGTGACATCGATGTAACCTGGCAGCCAAGGAGAGTGGACTGGAATGCGCATGCACGAACAGTGATGACTTCACTGTGCCAGTCAGTGGGGACAGTAGACGCCATTGAGTGAGCATGTGTACTGTGTGGCCGAGGCATTCAAAATGACTGAGTGACTAGAACAACAAATCTGCATCAAATTTTGCATTAAGCTTGAACGTTCCTCTGCAGAAACTGTTCAGATGATTCAGAAGGCCATGGCTATAGGCAACTGGTGATTGGCAGCTTCATCACGACAACACACCCGCTCATATATCACATCCTGTGTAGAACTTTTCGGTGAAACATCACATCACTCAGGTGACTCAGCCCCCCTACAGCCTAGATTTGGAGCCCTGCAACTTCTGGCTTTTCCTAAAACTAAAATCACCTTTGAAAGGGAAGAGATTTCAAACTGTCAATGAGATTCAGGAAAATATGACAGGGCAGCCAGCTAATGGCAACTGAGAGACTATGGGAGGTCCAAAGGTACCTACTTTGAATGGGACTGAAGTGTATTGTCCTATGTACAATGTTTCTTGTATCTTGTACCTTCTTCAATAAATGTCTCTATTTTTCATATTACATGGCTGTATACTTTCTGGACAGATATATTTTACCTATATATAAAATTCTATGACAGGATCAGCTTTTGCTGCCATGTAAAAATTGAGTCCTTTATTATTTATTGCACATAATTATTTGTGTAGTTAATTTTTAAAGATCCAGTTTCCACCAAATTAAATCAGGCGCTGGTATCATGTTTCCGCAAATATCACCCTTACTTGAGCACTCCCTATCCCCCATTTTGAGAAAATTAACATAATTGCATTTTTTTTTTTTCTTTTAATACAGCAGTCAGGCTGGTAACCCTTCAGGATCCACGAATATGGTTCAGCTGTGTAACAGGAGCACAGAGGAACTATTTATGGATCAAAAGGTGCTTTATCCCAGTCAGGAATGCCAAGGATTACACTTTGCACAAAGCTACAACCATTGCCCTGGGGGAGGGGAGAGGTTTTCCTGGCCCAACCTGCCTGGGAGCACTCACCCCTTATGTTCCTACCGGAAGCAAGGACCTGGAAATTCCCCTTCCACTTAAAAAA
Organism: Macrotus californicus; assembly: GCA_007922815.1. Classification (NCBI taxonomy): domain Eukaryota; kingdom Metazoa; phylum Chordata; class Mammalia; order Chiroptera; family Phyllostomidae; genus Macrotus; species Macrotus californicus. The sequence goes on from VMDR010030466.1 coordinate 5,793, forward strand.
TAGAAAGCAAGGGTGCTTGCTGTGGGGAGCAGAGTGAAGTGGGCCATATTCCTAGAATAGTTTGGGATCTTTCAGGATAGGTGTTCTGAGCATACAAATTAGTTCTCATATTGTTAAATTATGTTCCTATCATAAATAACTCTCCAAGCCAAGCCTTTTTTATTAAAAGTCTCAATTCTCTAAATCACTAAGTAACAAGAGAATTTTGCCATGCAATGAGGGAGGCATCAGAGACATACAAAAATCAGCCTCTAATTAAATTACCTTTGTCCCCCATGTCCCATCACACATTAAGTATCTTGCCTGCTGGACAAAAGTGAGAGGGCAGAAGGCACGTGGAAAGGTAGGGGAAATCGTTCAAAATGTGAGCCCCAAAGCTCACGTGGAAGGAGAGCGGAGAAACTGAGTGATGTCAAGACGAGCAGCTGTGCTTGATGGAGGTGAAGCCCATGAAGGTGGGCTTCAAAGGAAAAATAAGTCCTGTTATGAGTTATAGGATCGGAGGGAAGTCAGGAAGTTGGAAACTCAAGAATGAATGCTGAAAGAATTTGGTCATATTTTGAAATGGGCTCTGGGCTGTACAAAATTAAAGGATCACACTTTGCAGACCAGCACCAAGGAAAATGGTGTTCTATCGTGTCCTCTTATCGTCCGCTGCGTGTCACCCGCAAAGCGTTAGCTCTGGGAACCCATGTTAACTCATTTAGACTGTACGTTGTCCTTACACAAGTAACTAAGGACAGTCACATTTGTGGGGATAGACCACCTTTCTATTTGCTGCAACTACCTGCTTCCAAAGATGGATTCTATCTAGACATCTCCATGTCTCCCTAACCTAAGTGTGTAATAGGTAGTTTTGACACTCATCAGTTTTCTCATCAATCTCAGTTCAAGGGCCAGGTGCCCGGATTTTATCCCCTCCTACCCAATCCCACCGCCACCCCCTTCCTCTTTTCTTTTTCAGCTTTTCTCACAATGTAGCCTGCAGACCCTTGGCATCCAAGCCACCCTTTCAAGGAATTCACAAAGTCAAAAGCTATTTTCATAATAATTCTAAGACTAACTGCCTTTGTCACTGATAGTGCAAAAGCAAGTGTGATAGTGGGTAAAACTGCTGGTGTCTTAGCATGAATGTCAGTGTCCTGGAACTGTGCTGGCCGTCACTGCATTCTACACTGTCACACACTTGTAGCAGAAACAACGATGCGTAAAAAGGGCCAGTTATATTAAACCTCAGTCCTCGGAGAAATGAAGAGGCATAAAGCACTCGTGCTGCGTACAGAAGCTCGATGGCTGGAGCTCTGAGTGTCTGAGCTGCCAGGTGATTAGCTGCTCTTCCATCACAGCAGAAAGGACACCGGAGTCGGAGAAGTTTGTCTCTACCCTCCTCTTCTTGTCCATTCACTGTATTCATTAGCACCCAAAGGCTCTGCCATGGGTGCTAATGAATATGGTCATGGGTGCCAAGGCTCAGGCACATGTTCACACAGAGAAAAAATATACAAAAACATAAAATTCATTGTTAACTATGAAGGTGAGTTCATACTGTATATGCATTTTGTATATTTTTTGACTTAATGTTTTATTATAAAATTTTTTCTACATTACAATATACTTTTGGAAAATATTATTTTAATGTCTGTGTATTTTTTTATTTCATGGACTTACCATCATGTATTTAATTTATCTCCTATCAGCAAACATTTAGGTTGCTTCCAAGTTTGACCCTTGTAAATTATCAATAAATGTATACGACCACAGCTCTTAGGATAAATTTCATACTCAGTATAAATACCATGAAACAGAGTTCATGTTCATTCTGGAGCTGACCCTGATTCTCACCATCTTGTCTCCTGATACTCACCTTATCTCCACAGGGCTCACGTCGGTCTACAAGGTGAAACAACAGTTAAGTCACCAACCCACAGGGACAGAGACACTGCATCTCCTGCCAGTTGTAATAGCCAGTATAAAAATCTCCTTACCTTTTCCATTTCCTCTCTGAGATTTTCTTGACTCAATGATTTTCATTAAAAAAAACTAAAAGTCAAACAAACCTATGTGAACAAAACGTTATTTCTGCTGCTAAAATAACTTCTAGCCAGAGATTGCCCTTCAGGGTACCCCACACCCAGCCTCTCCTCACTTCCTGCCTGACTGGGTTAGACCCACCAGCTGCCTGGGCCCTCCCAGAACCATTTGCCCTTCCCTGCAGCCCCCACTCGCAGGTGTGCACTTTCCCCACTCTCCCAGGGCATCCTGCACTGATGCCAAAGCAGCAATTTCCCACTCTCTTGTAACTGTTGGTCTCCTTCTCTGTCTTTTCTGTTAGGGCTAGATTGTGACCTTCTCTAAGGCAGAGACTGTATTTCATCCATATAGCCACAGTGATTCGCATGGTACCCAGAACTTAATGGAGTGAATACATGAATGAAAGTATATAAATGAACCCATGGATTCATGCATATGTGAGGGAATGAATGAGTGAATGAGTAGTTGCAAAAAGCCTTGGGGTGATTACATTCTAAGTCTACTTGAGTAGTTTTCTGTAAGGAGTAGATTCTTGTAAGATAGATGTTCATGACTTGGAGAATGTCTGCATCTATCAGGAACATTCTCAAACCCAAACAAACATATTCCTTCTTTCCTCTCTAGGAATAAATCTCACTTCTGAAACAGAGAGAAAATAAAGGAAAATAAGAGTATGAGGCAAGGCCTTCATCACTATGCCTAATTTAACTAGTCAGTGCCTGAATACACAGTGAGGAGAGCAGGTATGCAAACAGGCACTCCTAGTCATGCGTGGGAGTGTAAATTGCTGCAAACAACTTAGAGATAATTTGAGGAATATTTATCAAAATTCAAAATGCATCTGGTATCTGACTAAACAATTGCATTTCTAGGGATTATCTCCTAGAATGCTTGCATAAAGGCATAGATATGAATGTATAAAGATGTTAACTGCAGCACTATCTGTAATCATAAAAAACTGGAAATAATCCAAATGTCTATCAGTAGGGGATTGGATAAATAAATAATGTTACATCAATATAGTGGAATATCACACAGGACTTTAAAAAAGTATATAGCCTTTATTTACTGGCAGGCAAAGATATCCAATTTAAATTATTTAGTGGTGAAAGCTAAAGGGTAGAAAAGTTTACAGGATAGTGTGATTCCATATTTTAGAAACAAGATGTACCTGCTTAGGAGAAAGACAAGAAGAATATACTATTGATTAACAGCAGCTACCTCTGCGGAGTGGGGGTTGGGTAAGACACCTTTCCTTTTAGCTTGTGTATTTACTTCTGTGTTTAGAAAAAAATTATCAATAACAAATATTACCTTTTAAATAAACATTTTATTTTTCAAATATTTTATTTATTTATTTTTAGAGAGAGGGGAAGGGAAGAAGAAAGAGAGGAAGAGAAACATCGATGTGTGGTGGCCTCTCACAAACCCCCCACTGGGGACCTGGCCCGCAACCCAGGGATGTGCCCTGACGCAGAATCCAACCAGCGACCCTTTGGTTCTCAGGCCGGCACTCAATCCACTAAGCCACACCAGCCAAGGCTAAATAAGCATTTTAAAAGGAAAAGCAATAATTAATTGCTATTTTTTCAAGTCCTAGGCTGAGAACTTATCTATTCTTGGGTCTTAGAAACCTGTAATGTTGGTAAATATTTCCTTTTGAGGTTATTTAAATGATAGAAGGAACTGAGCAAAATGATGGAAATTTCAAAATTTGAGCTATCTGATCCACACTCCAATAATAAAGAGTATATTTGATGTCAGGTGTTACAGACATCATAGCCCTGTATTGGATTTTTTTTTTTTTTTTACAGTAGCTTAGAGACTTTTGAACTAAACTATTCTTAAAATATTCAAGGCTATCGTGGATACTCACCCATGTGTCAGGTCAGATTTGGGGGTGGTTGGATTTATTTTAATTTATCCCCAGCTCTCTCAGAACAAAACTTACAATAACAGTTGTTGATTGTTGTGGTGTCTTTTGTTTGTTTGTTTGTTTTTGTTTTGTTGCCACACATTCTCCCTAACAACATGGTTTTTCAACCAGCGTTCTAGAGTTGGATCCTTTTCCGGACCACCTTTTCTACTTTGCTAGGGATCTTCTGGAAGTAACCACACCATACTCTCTTCAATTCTCATAAGAATAAGTTTCCACTTTCTGCCCAGTAGTACACCCAGCTTTGGACAACCTCAAGGTCCCATCTATCCATATCTACCACCAAATAATTAAAGCAGACCATACCAACATCTGGTAAAATCTTCAAGGAGTTGCATTTTATGTGCTGGGTTTCTGGCCAAACTTTCAAAGCACGCTACATAATTCAACAGGCCATTTGGGCTAGCAGTCAGACACTCCTAATATAAACACAACCCCCACACCAAGGCAGTGTTTGTTCTCATTGCTGTGCCTGGGTACTTTAGTTTGGTAACTGTTGATGAGGCAGAAGAGACAGGTGATGAGAATTACGGAGAACACGTGACACCGAGCCCCTGGGACTGGTTTGGAGCTCCTAAAGCTATAGAAATTTTCTTTCACCAAGAAGGAGCCCTGTTTTAGAGCCCAGATGTCAAAGAGTGCACCACATTGAGGAGGGCCATTTTCTCTCTCTACTTCCCCCATGGAATCCAGTATTGTTCTGGCACATAAAATGGGAGGCTTTGGGGATATTAGGGACGGTTCTTGGCACATTCTTGGTTGAATATTTTACAGTGAACTTCCTCAGTGAAGGCAGTGTTAAAAATTTCTTCCAACCCTGGCTGGTGTGGCTCAGTGGATTTGGCCTGCAAACCGAAGGCTGGTTTGATTCCCAGTCAGGGCACATCCCTGGGTTACAAACCAGGTTTCTAGTTGGGGGCATGTGAGAGGCAACCAATCAATGTATCTCTTGCACATTGATGCTTCTCTCCCTCCTTTCCCTTCTCTCTAAAAATAAATAAATAAAATCTTTAAAAAATTCTCCTAGCCACTTGCCAGCAACAAATGTTTACACGTGAGAACTGGAGGAGACCAGGAAAACTACTCCGGGTGTCCCAGGAGGACCAGGACAGAGATGTCCGTAGGACTCTGCCGTATCATCTCAAGAGGTAGGTACTCAGTACGTGTGAAATCAATGGACTGATGTCATGTGGTGAGGAAAGCTGACAGATTGGTTTGTGAACATTGGGAAGATATTTGTTTGGGGAATCCCAGAAATAATCAAGATCATTTTTGAGAGAAATAGCTCCTATTTAGAGAGGACAACATTTGGGCCCCTTGTAATTTATGCATAGGTATAGTGTGACCACATCTGTATCCACGGACTGGTAAAGACAAGTGGAAATGGGGTTGGGAATATTTTCTAAACCACAGTTGCTAAAATAACTTTTACTAAGTAGATGAGCTTCAGGCTCCCCGCCCCCCCACCACCAGAATAACATCATTTCTAAAATTGGTCAGTATCTATGGTAGTAGTCTTGATTAGGTTTTTCTATAGGCAATAGGATCTGTAACTCCATACAGAAATTATCCTACTTTCGAAAACATAAATGTGCTTCAGGGACAAAAGTTCTGTGGACACAATGCAGCTTGCTGAATGCTTCTGTCCTCTCTGGATTAGCTCAAACTGAAGCCAAATGTGAGACCACTTGTGACCATGAATGCGTGGATCCGAGGACCGAATAGTCATCACAGTCTGTTAAACTATAACTCACAAGCTCCCTTCTAGTTCTCTGACCTGATTTATCACAGAGCTTTGTGTTTGCATCTTAAAATGTATTTCTAGATCACGTCTTAGAGAAGAATGAGAAGGAAGGGAAAGAAGGTGAATTCTGTTTGGCTTTTAAGGTCAGGCAGCAGGCTTGTGTAACCTTTAACGTCTCTTGATTAGAAATCTTTGTCAGGTTTGGTGTTAATGTTACACTCATTTCTCAAAAGGTTTAGCAGCCCCATGTCCTGTGCTGGTTCCACAGTGAGCGAAATCTAGGGAATCCCAAAGAGTGGAAGGGGAGGACTTTCGATATTTTGGTGCGGCAGGGGGGTCCCACACTATGTGGAACTGGGGTAGAGCTGAGGGGTCTGCCAAACCAGAGGAGATGAGATCATCCCAATGCTATTTAGTCCCATCCAGAATTCAGGAAAAGAAATAAAACCAATCCCACTAATGAGAGTAAAAAGTCTAAAATATTAGCAAAAAGAACAACAGCATATTTAAAAATAATATATATTTACAAAATGTGTTCTAAGACTATAAGAGTGGTTCCATAATAGGACATCAATTAATATGATTTGTCATATTAATAAAACTAGGGATGAAAATCAGATTAGTGCCTTCATAAATGCCAAAAGACGTTTGATAAAATTCAACAACCATCCATGTTAAGACTACTCAGTTAAATAGGAATTGAGGGATACTTCAGCCCATAAAGCAACTCCTTACCTAATGGGAAAATGTTACTAGAAGTAGGAAGGAGACAAAGATGACCCCCATGTCTACTACTATTTAACACTGGAAACAAAGGTACTAACTAAAGCAATTAGACAAGAGAAAGCATTTAATTGCCTGAGAATTGG
>VMDR010030467.1:0-12374 GCA_007922815.1 Macrotus californicus
CCATTGTACGTTATTACCTCCTTTATCAAATATTAACTGAACATATAGGGGTTTATTTCTGGGCTCTCTATTCTGATTTATTGATCTATATGACTGTTTTATTTTAATGCCAGTACCATCCTGTTTCGATGATTATGTAGCCTTGTGGTATAGTTTGATATCAGGTAGTGTTATATCTCCAACTTTGTTTTTCTTTCTCAAGATTGCTGTGGCAATTAAAGGATCTTTTGTGGTTCTATATACATTTCTGGAATATGCCATTGGTACTTTGATAGAAATTGCACTAGATCCACAGATCACTTGGGGTAGTGTGGACATTTTAATGATGTTAATTCTTCCTACCCACGAGCATGGTAGATGCTTACATGTATTTGAATCTTTTTCCATTTCTTTCTTCAGTGTCATAATTTTCCAAGTACAGGTCTTTTAACCCCCTTGCTTAAATTTATTCCTAGATATTTTATTTTTTCTTGATGGAATTGTAAATGGCATCATTTTCTTCATTTTCCTTTCTGATATTTCAACATCAGTGTATAAAAAGAAAATAGGTTTCTGGATATTAATTTTGTATCCTGCTACTTTACTGAACTCACTTATTGGTTCTAGTAGGTTTTTTTGGGGGGGGAATCTTTAGAGTGTTTTACATACAAATGCATGTCATCTTCATGTCATCTACAGATAATGAGTTTTACTTCTCCTTCCAATATGGATGCCTTCCACTCCTCTTTCTTGTCTGATTGCTATAGTTAGGACTTCTAGTACTATGTTGAATAAGAGAGGTGAAAGTGGACATGACAGTTTTGTTTCTGATCTAAAAAGAAACACTTAGTTTTTCCCTGTTGACTATGAAGTTATGTTGGTTTTGTCACGTATGACCTTTATTATATTGAGGTATATTCCCTCTATTCCTACTTTGCTGAGAGTTTTTATCTTAAATAAGTGCTGATTTTTGTCAAATGCACTTCTGCATCTTTTGATATGATTGTATGATTTTTATTATTCATTTGGTTTATACAGTATTCGATATTAATTATTTTGTGGATATTGTACCAACCTTGCATCCCAGAAATAAATCCCACTTGATTATGGTGTATAATTTCTTAAATGCATTGGTGAATTTGGTTTGTTAATATTTTGCTGAGGATTTTTGCATCTATGTTCCTCAGGAATGTTAGTGTATAATTTTTTCTTTTATTGTCTTTTTCTGGTTTTGGAATTAAAATAATGCTGGCCTTATAAAATAAGTTTGGCAGTTCCCTCCTCTTAAATTTTTTGGAATAGTTTGAGAAGGATAGGTTTTAGTTCTTCCTTAGATGTTTGTTCTTCTTGGGAAATTCACCTATGAAGCTGTCTGGCCCATGAATTTTGCTTGTCAGGAGTTTTTTGATTAGTGCTTCAATTCCATTGCTTGTAATTGGTGTGTTCAGATTTTGTTTCTTTTTGATTCAGTTTTGTAAAATTATGTGTTTCTAGGCATGTATTCATTTCTTCCAGATTGTCCAATTTGTTGATATAGTTGTCTGTAATATTTTCTTTCAAGAACAAGCTCTTGGGGGCACACTTTCCCTCCTGGGATCCCACCCATGCCTTTCTTCCCTCCCACGTGTGCCTCTCCTAAACTCTTAGGGTCCCCAAGAGACTTGCAACCTGGGGAGAAGTGGACAGCAGCAGCTCATCCTGGGTTAACCCTCTGAACCTGTCCCCAAGGCCCCCTTTTTATTGACTTTCCAGTGAGCTAATAGTAGCCCTGTCTAGGCTCATTTCTTTCCTATAACATTTCTAGAGAGCCAAAGCAGCCCTGCCTAGGCTCCCTCCTGTTGCTTCTTCTATCCTAAATCCTTCCTTATTCCTCTGTCCCCAGCTTTAATAATGTACTCTTAAAATCACCTGACTCATCTTGTGAAATCTTTTCTGCATGAAGTTAAGAATTTACATACTATAGCCTGAACTGAGGCAGACCCGCTTAGCAGTCCCATTTTGGTAACATGATCTCCAGGTAGTATCAGAGTAGAGCTAAACTGTAGGACAGTTTACTGTCCCTTGAGGTTTGGAGAATTTCTTGGTGTCACTGAAGAAAGCACCCCAGATTTATATAATTACAAATTTAAAAATCAAATAAAAAAAGACACACAGAGAAAGAAGTCTCACTTCCACATCTCTCTCAGCTAACCAGTTTTCTGCCCACCACATTTATGAGTTTCTTGTGTCTCCTTCCAGAGTTTATGTAAATGTAAGAAAAACCAAATACATAGTCTTATTTTCCTCCCCACCTGCCACTGTTTTACACAAAAGGTAGCTTTAGCAATGCATCCTTAAATTACACATATGGTGGTCCTGTGGAAAGCTGGAAACACTTAACTCCCCTGGGGGGAAAAAACAAGCTCTTGGTTTCATTGATCTTACTTATTTTTTTCCTAAATTTTTAATTATTTATTTAATTTTAGAGAGAGGGGGAGGGAGAAAGAGAAGGAGAGAAACATCATTGTGTGGTTGCTTTTCATGCACCCCCCACTAGGGATCTAGCCCGTGCTCAATCCACTGAGCTACACCAGCCAGGGCTGATCTTACTTATTTTTTTAGACTCTATACCTTTCATTTCTGCTCTGATCTATATTATTTCCTTCTGTCTGCTCACTTTAGGCTCTGCATTTTTTTTTTAGCTTCTTTGGGTGTAAAGTTAGATTGTTTATTTGAGATTTTTCATCTTTTTTAAATTGATTTTAGAAAGAGAGGAAGGGTGGGGGAGAAAGAGAAACATTGATTTGTTGTTCCACACATTCATGCATCCATGAATGCTTGATTCTTGCATGTGCCCTGACTGGAAATCAAACCTACAACCTTGATATATCAGGTTGATGCTGCAACCAACTGAGCCACGAGGTCAGGGCAAAAGTTTTATTTTTCTTCAGGTAGACATGTAACGCTATGCATCTCTCTCTTAGAACTGCTCTCCCTGTGTCCCATAGATTTTGGGTGGTTGTGTTTTCATTTGTCTCAAAGTATCTTTTTATTTCTTCCTTGATCTTTCTTGTATCCATTCATCATTTAGTAAAATGTTATTTAGCCTCCATGAGTTTGTATGTTTATTTTTTTCTTGTAACTGTTTTCTAGTTTCATACCATCACGGTCAGAGAAGATGCTTGATATAATTTCAGTCTTCTTAAATTTACTGAGAATTGTTTTCTGGCCTAACATGTGGTCTAGTCTAGAAAATGTTCCATGTGTACTTGGCATGTGTAAAAATGTATATTCTGCTACTTTGGGCCAACTCCTCTGAAAGTATCAATTAAATCTATCTGTTTTAGTGTGTCATTTCAGACTGCTATTTCCTTGTTAATATTCTGTCTGGAAGATCTATCCATTGATGTTGAATGTGCATTAAAGTCCCCCAGCTACCCTATGTCTTTTCTTTTTCTGTCCCTAATATTTTTTTGGTTACCTCTAGGCCTGTGCCTGGTTGGGCGGCTCCAGGGATGGGTCACCATTCGTCATTCAGCTAGGAATGTGAAAAGGCCTAGGACCTAGCCCTTTCGATTCACAGACTGTGGAATATGAATGGGCAGATCTGGCCTTTTTTGGGCCAGCACTGGGCACCCAGGTAGGGGCCAAGAGCCCAAGCTTGGTGCCTGTTTGTCAGCCTAGTTGTGTTTGGAGAAGTATTCCTTGCTGTCATCCACGTTGGGCTTGATCGTGTGGCTGCCTGGCTTTCAGCCAGCAGGACAGACTTCCCCATGCTCATCTGTGTACTGAAAGGCCTGGACCAGCCGGAGAGCCTCATCCACAGAGCACCCCACAGGCAAGTCATTGACAGTGACCTGCGAAGGACACCTTTGCCCTTGATAATAAAGAGGCCCCTGTAGGCAATCCCCTCATCTTTCTTCAGCACACCATAATCATGGGACAAGCTTCTGGTTACATCAGCCAGCAGGGGGATATTCAGAGGGCCAAAGCCTCCCTCTTTCTGGGGGGTGTTAATCCAAGCCAGGTGGGGGAACTGTGAGTCTACAGAGACCCCCAGCACCTCACAGCCCAACTTGCGGAAGTCCTCGGCGTGCTCGCTGAAAGCGATGATCAATGTGGGACACACAAAAGTGAAGTCCAAAGGGTAGAAAAAGAGGGCCATGTATTTCCCTCTGTAGTCTGAAAGCTTCACCTCCTTGGAGGCACCATCCACCACGGCGGTGGCCTGGAAGTCCGGGGCGGGCTTTTCGATGTGAGTGTTTCCAGAGGCCTTGACTGAAAGCTGTATGGGGAAGGGTGGGACGCACAGAGCAGCAGACCAGCTGACTCACCTTCTCAGAGACCTACCCTATGTCTTTTTATTGGAGCATTTAATCCATTTACATTTAAAGTTATTGATAGGTGCATATTTATTGCCATTTTATTTTTTATAACTATGTCCCTCTTTTTTCTTTATTCTTCTTAAAGAGGTCCCTTTAACATTTCTTATTATACTAGATTGGTGGTAATGAACTCCTTTAGCTTTTTCTTGTTAGGGAAAATCTTTATTTCTTCTTCAGTTTTAAATGATATCCTTGTTGAGTAGAATAGTTTTGGTTGTAGGTCCTTGCTTTTCATCACTATGAATACTTTGTGCCAATTCCTTCTGGCCTTAAATGTTTCTGTTGAGAAATCAGTTGACAGTTTCTGGGAGCTCCCTTTTAGGTAATTGTCTTTCTCTCGCTGCTTTTAAGATTCTGTGTTTGTCTTTAACCTTGCCATTTTTGTTATGATGTGGCTTGGTGTGAACCTTTTAGTTCATTTTGTTTGGGTCTCTATGTCCTTCCTGGATTTGTGTGACTTTTTCCTCCAACAGGTTAGGGAAGTTTTCAGTCATTATTTCTTCAAATAGGTTCTCAATCTTTTGCTGTCTCTCTTCCCTTCTGGTAGCCCTATGATGTGGATGTTGTTACATGCGATATTGTCTCCCAGAGGTCCCTTAGACTCTCGTTTATTAAGAGCCTTTTTTTTCTTTTTGTTGTTCTGATTGTTTTCTGTCATCTTGTCTTCTAGATTGCTTATTCAATACTCTGCTTCATATAATCTTGATTCTTTCTAGTATAGTCCTCATTTCTGACAGATTCTTTTTTATAGTTTCTATGTTCTTTTTTAATCTTGCTATCTGTTGAAGTTCTCACTAAGTTCCTTGAGCATCCTTATAACCATTGTTTTGAACTCTGTATCTGGTAGATTGCTTGCCTCCATTTCATTTAATTCTTTAGCTGGTGATTTCTCCTGTTTTGTGTTTTTTTTTTTTTTAATTTGGGGCATGAATCTTTGTCTCCTCATTTTAGCTGCCTATTTCTGTGTATAGGTAGTTCTGCTGTCTCCAGTCTTTGTATGGTGGTCTCGTGTAGTAGATATCTTGTTGGGCTCAGTGGCACAATTTCCCTGATTACCTGGACTAGGTGCTATAGGAATATCCCTTGTGTGGATTATGTAAGCCCTTCTTTTTATTTAAGTCTTGATTGCTGCTGGCCCATCAGTGGGTGAGGATGACACTTGAGGTGGCTATAACAATCAACCCTGACCATAGCATAGAAACTGCTGTGCAGGGACTTACCTCACAAAGCATAATACACCCCAGCAGGGTCTGGTGCCTGCCAAAAATCTCTCTTTGGGTGTTCTGCTTGTGAAGGTAATTGAGTCATGCTTAATGTGATTTGAAGTCCGCCGGTAGAGATGTTGTTTCTAAGGCCTCTTGGGGGAATTCCAGTGCAGTTCAACGTTAGGCACTACCTGTGACTGGCCCTGGACTACCTCTTAGAAGCTACAAAGTGATTCACAGTTTGTGGCTGCCTCTGCTAGGTCTGGGTGTGCATAGGAGGGGCCAAACTGCATGCCAAGGCTGACTTCCACCAGAACTAAGCCAAATGGTAGAACAGCAAGAGGCCAAAGGCACCCCAAGATCTGCCTCTGCCTGCCAGCTACCTTCTAGACTTAGTCATTAAACAAGCCTCTGATAATATGTGAGTCGGTGTGAGGTAGGTTCTCAGTGAGTCACCAGTTAAGGGAGAGTGATGTTCACTAGACTGATACAGATTCAATCTCAGCACCAGTGCTGTGTCTGAGGCCACTCAGCAAAAGTCACAGGGTATACCAAGGACCTTTGCCACCTTCTGGGTGCCCACAGACCTTTTTCGTGGGGCAGTGTCTTCGGGAATCATCAGGGTGAGGCTAGCAGAATTCATCAGGCCCAAACAGACCAAGATTTGGCTGTGTGAAGAAAGTGCTATGAACAAGAATGGTGATACTGGTCAAGCCTGTGAGGGAAATATGGCCTCACCCTATAGCTACACAGCTCAGTTTCTCCTTGATTCTGCCCGGACATCCTCAACAGCCTTCCAAGAGCCTTGAATGGTGTGGCTTAGTGGATTGAGCACTGGCCTGCAACTGAAAGGTTGTCTGTTTGATTCCCAGTCAGGACACATGCCTAGATTATAGGCCTGGTCCCCAGTTAGGGGTATGCAACAGGCAACCAATTGATATTTCTCTCAAACATTGATGTTTCTCTACCTCCTTTCCTCTCTCTTCCCCTCTCTCTAAAACTAAATAAATAAAATCTTTTTTAGAAAGTCTGCATTATGGACACAGGCTGGCTATAGCCAGCTGGCTCTGTACTTGGCAAGGTACAGTCATCAAGAGTTCAGAAGGTGGGGCTCAGTTGTGAGGAGGTGGCTCTGGTTAGGCTCATGGCAGGGAAGGAGGAAATGGCCTCACCCCGAGCCACACAGCTCAGTCTCTGACACCTCATCTGCCTGTACCTCCTCAAGCACATTCCAAGAAAGTCTACACCACAAGTCCACACAGCTAACTCCTATGCAAGGCATGAGCTTGGCAAGGCTAGGTGACAGGGAATCTGGAGGGTGGAGCTACTGCATTTCCCCAGGCTAATGTTGTATGGAGGAGTGTTTGACCCAGGAAAGATGGCATCTCTGAGCTGTGTAAGAGAGGGATTCAGCACAGGGACCCTGAAGACTGTTCCTTCAGCTCTCCCTGGAGCCACACAATCCAATCTGTCTTTGCACAACTCCTATCCACTCTGAGCTTTCCTGCCTTTTCAGAGTCCAGGGTGAGTGGCTGCAAATAAAATTTTGTGCACTGGCCCTTTAAGAGGGAACCTGGATTTCTATCAGACTCCCATTTCTCCCAGGTAGACTGAATCCCTACTGATTTTCAAACCAGATTTTAAGCTCCTCTCCCCAGCTAACCCTTTCCTCATTTGCTTTGCAGTTGCTGTTCTCTATGCACACGTATACAAGGTGGTTTTCTGAGCCACAATCCTGCACTACATTTCCAAGACGGGGAGTGTGTTCTCTCACAAGGCTGCTATGCAGTTCTGGCTTTAGGACCTGAACCTCATACGACACACATTCCAGTTTTATCAACTGGCCCACATATCATCTTTTGAGTATCACTCCTGGTCCAGGATCAGGCAGCTTCTGCCTCTGTGAGGTCATTTTAGCCTCCTTGAATTTGGAACATTTTCATAGCCTTTGTCTGAATGACACTGACATTTTTGACAAACACAGTACCTCCACTCTCCCCTCTTTAATAGTTCCTCATTTGGGGTTTGTCTGATGCTCCCTTGTGATTTTACTCAGGCAATGTGTTCTGACCAGAAGACTGCTCAGGTGCTGCTGTGTCCTCCTCAGGGCACCACATTGGGAGGTGTGGGAGGCCAACTGCCTCTTGGTATTTGTGTCAATCACCTCTTTAATTTTAACTTACAATCATCTGGGTTATAGTGAAAGGGACCAAATGAGATGTTAGCAGCTGTCTCCTAAGCATATGGGTATTTTGCAGTTTTTAAGAAAAACAAGGGACAAAGGACTAGATTGAACAATGCTATTGGAAAACGGCTGGACAGATCCATAATACAGATGCATAAAACAAGACAACTGCCACATCTCTTAAAAATTTCAGCATCATTTGGGAGAAATAGGTTCTAGATTAAAAAGAATGGTCCTGGCTGGTGTGGATCAGTGGATTGAGAGCTGGCCTGCAAACCAGAAGGTCGCCAGTTTGATTCCCAGTCAGGGCACATGCCTGGGTTGCTGGCCAGGTCCCCAGTTGGGGGCGTGCGAGAGGCAACTACACATTGATGTTTCTCTCCTCTTTCTCCCTCCCTTACTCTCTCTCTAAAAATAAAATCTTAAAAAAAAAAAAAAAGACTAAAGACACATCATGGCCAACCAAGTTTTCGAAAAGACATCTTCAACAGCTTCTGCAATTCTACATCCCCTCTGCACTGTGACCTAACACTCACCCACCAAGACAAGACTATGTCCCTCTCTGTGGCTCTGTGGGGTCCTAGTGGTAGTAATATGGAGTAATTTCCAAGGTGGAGTCAGAAGCCTTGCACCTTCGACCTTGCCTTCCTGAAACACTTGCTCTCTGATGCCCCCCACCCTCCCATCACCATGAGACTCCCTCCAGGAGCCCAGCCCCAAGGAGAGGATCTCCCAGATGATTCTAGCCCTAGCCATCTCAGTCACCCCAGCTAAGGGACCTAAGGGATATCAGGACCTTCCCACCAAAGGTCCTGATATCACAGAGCAGAGACAGGCTGTCTGCTCTGTGCCCTGTCTGCATCCCTGACCCAAAGGCTTCATAGGATAGGAAAGAGGCTGTTTTATGCCAGTGAATTTCCAATAGCATTGACAGTTCAGTGTAGTGTATCAACCTTAACTGGATCCTAGTTCTAAAAAGTTCACTATGTAAGACATTTCTGAATAGTTGGAGAAATATGGATATGGTCTAAATATTGAATAGGTAATCATGATTAAATTTCTTAAGTGTGATAGCAGTATTGTGGTTAGGTAAAAGATGTACTCATTTTTAGAAGACATCTGCCAAAATACTTAGGAGTGAAGTATTATTATATCTGTAACTTACTCTCAAATCACTCAGAAAACATACACACATACAGAAATAAAAAGATATAAACAAATAACTAAAGCACATATGATAGTTGTTAACTGTTAAATTAAGGTTGTTGTATGTGGCTGATCAGTGTATACCATTACAACTTTTCTGTGTGTTTACAGTTTTTCATAACAAAAATTGAGGGAAAGAAAGAAACTGGATACCTATAATCCATTTATGAATGTGCCCTATAGATAAGCGGGAATGGTGAAGGGGTCAGGCAGCTCTCTCAGCCCGGGAAATTCCCAGATAGGTCATGTACACAAAAAGCTGGTCATCAGGCAAATGCAGAGTCTGAAGTTTTCATTTTAAACCAATCCCTAAATTATCCTCCTGATGGAGAAGACCTAAGCAAGGCTACCACACACTTATGGAAACAAACACCCAAACCTGGGAGCTAAGACAAGCCACTCATACATTAGTGGTCTAAGGTGGTCTCCATGGCAGAAACCTCTCATTAGCCATGCATGAGAAGAGGCAAGCTACGAGAGAAGAGCTACTGGGGACTTATTTCAGAGATGGAGCAGCGATTTAAGAAGCTGAAGGTTATGAAAACACTCATAGAACAGTAAGTGAGCTCTGGAAGGTGGCAGGTTGCAAGATCAACAGATGAAAATCCATTGTACATCTGTGTCTTAACAATGAACATGTAGAAACCAAAATTTAAAAAATAGTACTATTTCTCGTTTCTGGTCTGGTATGTAAAGAGCTTGGAAGTCATTAGTCCCATCTTCCTAACAAGCAAAAAGCTAACTAAACTGAAAGCCAACAACTCTTCTTAGATCCATCAGAGAAATGAGGTCCCAGGGCATATCAATGCCCTGAAAACTAGAGACACAGGCAAAGAGAACAGCATTTCAGGCAGATGACTGGGGCCTGAAATAGGACAAAGAACTGGAACTATAAGGATGAGTGCTAGGGGCTGTGCCTGAATTGGCTTGACAGTTAAAAAGTCATAGGAGGCCAGTCTCCGTGAGCCCCCAACTTTCCCAAGCCTAATCAGGTTCTTGCAGTTAAGATCAGAGGAAAATGCCCCATGCTTCTAACAAGGGGACAATAAAGTAACTGCTATGAATTGAATCATGTCCTCCAAATTCACATGGTGAAGACCTAACCTCAATGTTATGGTGAGATAGGGCTTTAGGTAATTGAGGTTAAATGAGCTCAAAGATGGGGTCCTAATTGGATAGGATTATGAGCTTATAAGAAGAAAAACAGAGCACTCTCTCTCCCTCTGTGTGCATGCACTGAGGCAAGGCCATGTGCAGACATAGTGAGAAGGCAGATGCCTGCAAGCTGAGAAGAGAGTTTTCACCAGGAACCAAATCACCAGCACCCTGATCTTGGACTTCTAGCTTCCAGAACTGTGAGACAATAAATCTCTGTTGTTTAAACTTCCCCGTGTGTGGTACTTTGTTAAGGCAACCTGAATACACTAATATGGTGACCATTTTGAAGTATACTCACAGCACTCCGTTCTTCTCTTGCCTTCAAAGGAAACTAGTCTACTAGAGTAGAACCAGCCCCTCTAGGTTTTCTGTCTCAGAACACACCTATCAAAGTGGCCAGAATAAAATAGTACCAATACCAAATGCATGCAAGGATATAGAGAAACTGGATGAAGAAAGCAGTGCTGGTAGAAATGTAAACAGTTACAGACACTCTGGGTAAGTACAGGGAAACCTATCCGTGTGGAATGCCCAATGTAGCTCAGCTCTATTCTGAAAACAGACAGATATGTATTCAGCACACAGGAAGGAAACCCACAGATTGGTTCTCCCGTGGGGGAGCAGGCTTGCATTGTACCTAGGCTGCTTATGAGACTTGTTCTATCGAGGCAGCAGAGGTTTACTGTGCTAAACCTCCCAAGTATGGGTACAACCAGTTCAGCCACTTTTCCCCTTTACATTTGCAAATGACCTTTCTCTTTGAAGTAATTGGCAACATTTTTTTCCTTTGTTATGGTAACTACCTAAGGGGAACCTGTGCATAGTAAATGAGGACCATCTTTGATGTAATCTACCTAGAATATCAATAAAAGCCTGTCCAGGCAGGGGTTGGGGCCCTCTCACTCACTGAGAGAGCAGCCAGGCCAGCCCTCTCTTTCTCACTTAGAGAGTGGCCACACCGTCCCTTTTTCTCCACCGGATTTCTTCAGTCTGTGTGAATTTGTTCCTCACTCATTGCAGCCACAGCATAAACACCCACAACACACAAATTCCACGGGGTGGAGTCCGGGTCAGATAAATTTGGCAGTTTCTCATAAAACTTAACATGTAACTACCACACATAACTCAGCAACTGTACTCTTGGGCACTTATCTCAGTGAAATAAAAATATATGTTCATACAAAAACCTGCACAGGAATGTACATAGCAGCATTATTAGTGATAGCACAAAACTGAAATCAGCCCAGCTATCCTTTGGAAGATGAGTATTAAACTATAGGGCATCAGACTTCCAGCCAAGATGGAGGCGTAGGTAGACACACTGTGCCTCCTCGCACAACCAAAAGAAGGACAACAACAAATTTTTAAAGAAAAAACAACCAGAACTGACAGAAAATCGAACCGTATGGAAGTCCGACAACCAAGAAATTAAGAAACATACATCCAGACCGGTAGGAGGGGCGGATAGGACTTGCGTGGCGGGGCAGCGGCTGGTGGACCGGGGAAAGGCGCGGCTGGCCGGTAGAGGTGGTGGCTGAGGACTGGGCGTCCCACTCCCTCCTGAGGATAAACGGGGAGGAACGGCTCGGGAGCGGGACGGACCTCACAACCCAGAGTTCCGGCGCTGGGAGGTGAAGCCTCAGAGCCTCTGATTGAAAACTCCTGTGGGGGTTGAGGCGGCGGCAGCGAAAGAAACTCCCAGCCTCATGGGAGAGCTCGTTGGAGAGACCCACAGGGTCCTGGAGCATACACAGCCCTCCCACCAGGGATCGGCACTGGAGCCAGCACCAGAGGGGCCCGGTTGGACTGTGGGTAGTGCGGAAAGTGACTGGTAACCGGTAGGGAGCGGAGCGGCCACCATTGTTCCCTCTCGGACCCCTCCCCCATAAACAGCGTCACAACGCAGCGACGTGGCCGCCCTGCCCTGGTGAACACCTAAAGGCTACGTCCCTTACTACCTAACAGGCGCGCCAAGACAACAAAAATGGCCCAAATGAGAGAACAGATCAAAGCTCCAGAAAAAAATACAACTAAGTGACCAAGAGATAGCCAACTTATCGGATGCACAGTTCAAAACACTGGTAATCAGGATGCTCACAGACTTGGTTGAATTTGGTCACAAATTAGATGAACAAATGAAGGATACAATAAGGGAAATGAAGAAAAATGTACAGGGAACCAACAGTGATGGGAAGAAAAACGGGACTCAAATCAATGGTGTGGACCAGAAGGAAGAAAGAAACATTCAACCAGAACACAATGGAGAAACAAGAATTC
>VMDR010030468.1:0-12369 GCA_007922815.1 Macrotus californicus
CCCCCCCCCCCCCCCCCGAAACAGCCCCGGCTCACTCCACCGCGCCACCGCGCGAACCGTGTCTGGCACCCGCCCCGCCCTGCCAGGGTATCTAGGGAGGCGACCGAGACCTTGCACACAGCGTTCGTGGCGAGTGTGGACGTGCGCGTGCGTGTGCGCGGATGTGTGGGTGCCCCTCGGGCTGTCGATCTCGGTGGCCGCCGGAGAGAATGGAGATGGGGGGAAGAGAAAGCTATTATTGGCTTATGTACATCTGCATTAAAAGTTTCCTTTTAAAATAGGTTAAAGTGAGCGAAAACCTAAAGCCCCAGGCGGGGAGCTACAGTTCCCGGGGGGCGCGGGCCCGGCTTTCCTGCAGGCGGCGCGGGGAGCTGGGCGTCCGCCGCTGAGGTCTGGCGGCGGTGTCCCTGGAGCTTCGGCCCCTTTGTGGCCCCGAGGCTCCGCCGCGGACGCCTCTTCTCGCCCTGCCTCGGCGGTCCAGGGCCACTGCCGACCTCCGCTGCCTTGCCGCCCACCGTTTCCTCCCCCGAGGGCGTAAACCCGAATTCACCCCGGCCTCGGGCCTCCGCTGAGCTCTGGCCCTCCGCCCGCCTCGCTCTAGAGGATTCCGGGACGGGCGGGGGCAGGTGGAGCTCGCTCAAGACAGGATTCCGCACGGATTTGTTTCGTGACCCTGATCACGTTACGGCCTTAACCTCCTCAGCGTTACACAGGGGATAATAATCCATGCCACGCTCTCCTTGTGGGCGGTGGTGGCATATTATATTCAGGTGGGGCGAAGTGGGAGCTAGTAAAGGCAACTGTCCCGCTGTGTTCACGGATGGTCCAGATTTGGGGGTGGAAGTCGGGAAGATTCAGGCCTCGGTCTGGACCTCCCGGATGAAGGGAACACTTGGCGTTTAGGTTCCTCGGAGCCCGCCAAGCTTTGGACGGATGGGAACGGCCAGGGTGGGTACACGAGACGCCCTCGGGGACCGTGGGTGCCACTGTCCCAGCCCCGCCTGGGGCGGAGCAGCCTCGGGTACTTTCCGCAGGCTCGGGCGGCCGCCGCCGCGCCCTACACTTGGCTGGGTGCCAGTCCCTCCATCTAGCCGCGGGCAGCAGCACTGGGAGACTCCAGAACCCAGGGCCAGAGCAGGAGCCGAGTGCCTACGGAACCGAAGCTGTAAGGAAAGCCCGTGTAGGTTGTCCAGATCCGCGGACGCGATGGAGGCGACCCTGAGTCGTGCAGAATCAGCTCCAGAAAAGACATTGGCCTCTGAGTTTCTAAAGGAAGAAATCTCCCAACGCTTTATAAAGCTTATTATAAAACCATCTGGAAAAGGTGGCATCCCCAAGGATGGAGGGAGACAATTAGAAATAACAGGTAATTAGAAGGAGAAACCTGAAAGGAACAATAATATGTTTGGTTTGCAATTAAGTGCAGGTTAACCCCAAAATAAACTAACCCTCTAAAAAAGACAAAATTTCCCAATTACCATTATCATCGCCCCAGACAGCGGTCTATGAATGAGTTTCTCCCCCATTGCTCCACTTAAAATCCCAGGACACTTCACCTAATAACTTTCTTGACTTCTCTCATTAGTGAGGTTCTCTTTGTTTTTGCTTGTTTGTTGTGCTGCTGATTAGAAAGGCACATTCACAAGTTAGTAAGTAGGTCAACTGTTTCAATCTGTTCCCAGTTTGAATCATAGTAGACCAAAAAACTGAATGCAAAATAACCTGTATATTGGGCAGTGATCTAAGATGGTTATGGGCTCTCAGTTGCATAGTTATTTCTAAGAAGACTTTATTTTAAAAAATGAAAAACACTTTGGGGTAGTTACAGTTACATTAGTACATGTTGTGGAAATAAGCTTGAGTTAGGAAAAAATTATTAGAAACAGCTGTGATGTTAATATTTCAAAACCCAAAGTACTCAGTATGCTCAGTATTGACTTTTCATCATATTTTTTCCTTGTGCATCCACATAATGCATTACTCCCTGTGCGTAATACAAGACACTTGTTTAATAAAGCAAATGATTGTCTGTGTCAGGGAGATTTGGTCCTCTCTCCCTCTCCCAGTCCATGTGCAGCAGATCAAAGACCTGAATTACCTCTGTCTTTCTAAAGACAGCCATATGGTGTCTTGATTTTTCTTCAGATTTTTTAGCAACAGAATTCAAAGGGCTAAAGAATCTGTGTGATGCTACAGATGAAAGCTCTACCCAGGTAAGTTATTTTTAAATTAATATCATGCATACCTTACTTTATTCCACTAAAGTTTTGAGGAGTCTTATGAGAATACGTATAAAAGTAAATATGAAAATGGTGAGTAAAAAATGAGAATGAGATAAAAAAGAAATCACAATCCAGAGTCAAGATAGGAAGGAAAAATGAACTCTGATATGCATGTGGAATATTAGACAGTTTTTGGAAGAGAAACTTTAAATTTGTCTCTGAGCTTCCTAGCAGCAAGAGTAAAAGGTGAAATATGGTCCTCATTGAGAACAAGGATAAATCATATTAGTTCCTTATAGCAAGTAATACACTCCCTAAGGTGCTAATAATGATGATGATGATGATATTGGTAGTGATAATGATGATGCTGGTAGTAATGATGATGATATTAGCCGCAGCAACAATAGTATGTTTTATTTACATGCTGCTCTATTTGGGAGACTACTCCTTTCTTCACCAAGCCCCAGTACACTCAAATATTCTTCTTGGGATATTTTTACTTTGTTACAGTTAGACTATAGCTGCTTCCCTCATAGAGGCAATTTGATGTTTGGCAGGAGCTTTGGAATCAGAGAGACCTGAGTTTATTGTTGGCTTCTGCACTTAGCATTATGCTGTAACCCTTGGCAAGGCACTTAATCAATCTCTCTCTCTCTCTCTCTCACCTACTTTTCTCTATAAAATGGAGACAATCTATCCCATAGGTTTATAGAGCGGATATTTCAGAGCCTGAAGTTAAGAAACTTTTTTGTGTTAGGCATTGTGGTTTTTATGGTTATTAACATAACACAACGGTTAATTTTCTTTCTTCTTTTCCACAGCTACACAGAATTCAAGGACACTTGTATTTTGGGCCTCAGCGCAAATGAGAATGCCAAAGTTTGGACTTGAAGACCTGTCAGTATAGTTATATGAGCAAGGACTCTGAGCTGACTTACCCTCCCTACTTGCCCTAAGTGGTTAAATTTCTGGAGACAGAGGAGGATATTGGCAAGATGGCCCTTGCTGTGAACTGTGAGTCAGTGGCTGAGACTTCAGGTCTCCATCTGGGTTCTGTACAGCAGCCTCAACCCCAGTCACCAGTGAGGCTGACACCTTGATATTGAGATGATCAAGGCATGAATGAGTTACAAGAGAAAGTGGATATGTCTCTGAGTATCATTTTGGAGCAGGTCAGGAGCACCATGGTTTTGCAGGTCACTACAGAAAGTCAGTATTTGTACTCTCATATGTATTGAGGGTTTGGGGCAGGAGCTAAATACAAGGTGACACTTCCCTTGCCCCGCCTCTTATGTGTAGAACTTTTAGACCAGTACTTTCAAAGGACCCAGTAGTGGTTTTAGGTTTTACGGAGACAAGTTCTCTGTCCTGGTTCCACTGCCTGAGGCAGCTGACCTCCTAGAAGTCTTTTCCTTTCGGCCCTCTTCCTTCTTCCATGTTTCACCTGTTCAGCTCCCACTAAACTCTCACTTTCTATTTCTGCTAAATCTTGTGGGTTGATAATGGGTTAAATATCAATTTAGTATATCTAAGTCTCTATATTTCCCAAAGTTAACTGTATATTACAGAATTTTGAAGATGAATATGTGCATGTTTGACCTGCTCTGCTAGATTGTAAGCTTCTCAAGGTCATAGGCTCCATTATGTTGATGCATTGATTTACAGATTTAGAACAGTGGATAATGTGTCTCAGGTTGAGACAGTCCCACGAATAAGCTGCCAAGAAGGAGCAGCAGCAAGGCATAGCAGGATAGGCAAAGACCTGGAGTCAGAAGCTCAGGGCTTTGTCTTTTCCATCACTGACCCCATGATCTTATGTAATCACCCAACATTTTTAGATTCTACCTCAAGATTTTAGATGAGGTGATCCCAGTGCTGCCACATAGCACCAACATTTTAAGATCCTCCATCTACTTTCCAACTGAATGTAATCTCATCCTCCTCTGATTTGGCCCTCATGGCATTTTATTTCTCCTTATTTAGACATAGAACACATCCTGCCTTACATTAAAACTGTTTTAAACTATTTCTTCTCCATTAGATCACAAGACCGGTGAATGCAGGAATGGTGTCTGCATCAGTATTACCAGAAGACTAGTCTGTGTTTTGCACCACTGTGCTCAGTACACATTTATGAGCGAATCAAATTTGGCCCTTCACTTATAGCAGCCATTAATTTGGTGTAAAAAGAGGGCAGGCTAACACTCTGCTATTGTGTGAGGTTGGGGCACACGGGCCTCCTTCTCTGTCAAGTCCTGCTGTTCTATCTCCATTTCAGCCAGGTTGCACCAACCTCTCTGTGCTTGTTGCTTGTGGGGTAGAGGCCAAATGATCCAGAACAAATATCTAGCTACTTTCCCTAACAAATGCACCAAATATGGCAGAAGGAAAACAGGCTTTATGATGGCTTTTTGTAATGGAATTTTCCCCACTGATGAGGGTAAATGGTGGGTATTGGTCAGTGCCATGTGCAACCAGCAATGGGGTCCATCGGGTCCTGGAAGAGGTTCAGAGAGGCCTGCCAGTTCTTGCAGCATGTTTTTCTTGGCCATGTTTGACAACCCCCTGAATCTCTCCCCAGGAAAGGGAGATGGAAAGGAATGAGAAGACAGCTATACTCTGCTAAAGCATATGCATCTGAATTCCTTTCTTGGCTTTAATGGATTTCTGAATAGTGCTGCAGGCAGAACCAGTAGGCTATCTTCTAGAACAGTCCTGGTGGGAGGATACAGTAAATTCTTATAAAAAGGCATTTCCTTACTTCCTCTGCCAGAGGGGTCATTGGACCTGCAGCTCTGCCCCTTGTTCAGTCTTCTGTGTTCACCTTAAACTGGAGCTCCTCCAAGCAGTCCTTTATGCTGTGGCCCACCCATAGCCTCAGCCTGGACCAGCTGGCACAGCATTCCTGCACTTCCTCCCTGGCATACTGGTGCTTCTGGAGCTTCTGCTGCTATTGGTGAATACCGCCAAGTTGCTTGGCTTGGCTGTTGCCTTGGTTACTGATACTATCTCCATGTCACTTTAACTTCCCGTTTAACTACACACATGCATGGGTCTTGCATGTTGGAGACCCTGCTTCCAAGTTTGCTGTGGGAAGGGAAGAGGGAATATATGGGGAGAGCACACTCACTGTTCACATTTCTATTATTGACCAGAACACACCTGCACACCTGCAGAGGAATCTAGAAAATGTAGTATTTCTTTCCCCACCCCCATCCCACTGCCCAGGAAATGAAAATAAAACTATTTGATGATTACCTAGCTTTCCTCTTTCAGAATTTTTGGAGGGAACTTCCAAAGCTAGTATGCCCCAGATGCAAAGTACAGAGAAAGTAAAATCCACTGTTCAATCAGGTATACAAAGTAAGGTGAGTATTGTAGGCTAATATTTGTTTTTTGCTCTTATGAGTGACAAAGTTCTCTTTGAGTCAGGGAGAATTACATTCTGTCGAATTGAAACAAAGGGTCTGGAGGAAGATGAGGATGTGAAGAGCCAAAGGATATCCACTTACAGTGGAAACAGCCATCTCAGTGTTAAAAGCCCTAAATCCATTTATTACAGATTTCCATAGTGTTTTTATTGCCAGAGTCATCTCCAGTGACTTAGAACTTGGGAAAGTTTAGCCAACAAGCTCTACTGATATTCCAAAATCCAGGAATTAATCAGATTTTATCTGGCTTTTTCTTTTAGTCTTAATACATGCTATCAGCACTCGCCCTTCCTTCTCCATCTTTGTTAACATTTTATTTGCATCTTTAATGATTTAACAGATGTCAAACTTGGTTATGGGTTTGACAGAGGCTGATGTTGCTTGAATATCTTTGCCCAGGTCTGGTTTATGAGGGGAAACAGACCACTGATGTCATTTTCATGTGCTTTGATGGAAGTTTTAGTGTCCCGGCATCCCTGTGGAAGGAGTTTTACACCTCTAAAGTGGTTGCAGCCTTCTGGTTAAGATTTTTTTCCAAACATGCTTTTGCATTTTACCTTCTCACTGAACAGTATATTGTAATACCATTTAGGATAGTTGTTTCAACACCAGTACACTCAAATTTTCCAGATGAGATGTATAGTTAAGAGGAAAAAAAACTCAAAATCTTGTTTCTGGGAGAAATGATGGACATTGCTCATTGATCTGTATTTCTAGTCAGAGACTAGAAAAAGCTTTGTGTTGTCTGTTCTTAGAACAGTTATATTAATTGTTTAAAATAGCCTGACAGATTATTCTCATTCCTGAACTTGTGTGTGAGTAGGTCTTAGAAGTCCTGCCAGAGTCTTAGAAACCTCATGATTGGTTAATGTTCACTGGCCATATTCAAAACACCCAAGGAAGGCTCTAGCCAGAGAGAGGCACTAAATGGGGGTAAAGTGAATGCCGCAAGACATAGGCTATAAACTATAGAGACCACAGAGAAGGCCTGGCCTTCACCTTCAAGAATTTATAGCTGAAGGAAGTATGAAAAATAAAAAATAAGTGAATTGTATTAATAGGGCAGGGAAAGCATGGTCAGAGGTAAATCGATGATAATATCTAAAGAAAACTTATGCAGTCCAGGCTAGTGTGGCTCAGTGGATTGAGTGCTGGCCAGCAAATCAAAAGGTCGCTGGTTCAATTCCTGGTCAGGGCACATGCCTTGGTTGTAGGCCAGGTCCCCATTTGGGGGGATGCAAAGGGCAACAGGTTGATGTATCTCTCACACATCAATGTTTCTCTCCCTTTCTCTCTCTCTGAAAACAAATAAAAATAAAAAAATACTGAAAAAAAAGAAAGGTAAAAATATTTGGCTGACATTGTTTGAAGCAGAAATATAAAAAAAAATCCAAGGAGAGGTCAGGGTCAGGTGAAGGAGTCAGAGTTGAAGGGTTCTTTCTGGTGCACTTACTGTCTCTGCGACTTTGGAGGCCATTCTTTTTCGGCTTTTATGAGCCTCCATTTCAACAGAAAAACAGGGTGATGTGGACCCTGGAAAACACATTAATTGACTACGTGGATGAGATGAGACAGTATATTTGAACGTGCTTTTAAATGGGCATGTGATACATGAAGGTAAAGGCAAAGAGAAGCCTTAGTTTTGCACGCTGTCCTCTCCACTTTCTGCCTTATCTGCTTCCCACCCGGACGTCGATGCGTGCACTGCTGTGACCCTTCACTGAAGCCAAGGAAAGAATCCAACAGGAAACAACACTTTTGGTGGCGGCAGTGTGGAGGTGATTGGTTTTTTTTGTATGTCATTTGGTACCTTAAGTATATATAAAAATGGTACCTTTGGTGGAGACTGTTTTTCATGTCCCCCAAAAGTTTGCTTCCAGCTGCTAAGATCATTTACTGTATGAATAGAAACATAATTTACCAACAGTAGGATATGGCACTTGGTGGCTTCAGATTAGTTCTCTGAAAATCAACTTACCAAGTTACCAATTGCAGCAAATCATGCAGCGTACGTCTTTTACCAGGTGAAAGTGGCTTTGTAAAGAGCCTTTTCACCAGCACAAGGAGAGACACAGGCTCCAGAAATAGAAAAGGCAGTAAAATGTGTTTGAAGGAAAGCTCAGCCATTCACATCTTCGATGCTGAGTACTGGATAATTGCTTCAGCATCTGAAATGTGAATCACATGGGAAATTGATAACTGAGCTTCCCTACCAAATCATCTGAAAACTACTGGTGTGAACAATCACCGAAATTCAATAATCATTTTAAACTGATCATTCAACAACTTGGTCAGACCGTGAAGGGTGATTTGATTCAAGTGGAAGTGGGTTGGGTCTAAACTGCTCTCACCATCTGTGTGTGTGTGTTGAGGAAGGGGACACAGCAGTGCTGTTGTTTAGGCGATGGAGATTTTCAAAGCTCAGTGACAGTGAGGGTCATAGTTCCCTTAGTTTTTGCGGTATGGAGCAGGATGCAGAATGATGTTGAGGATAAGATAGGAGTGGAGGCAAATACTGGAAGTGAAATGGCCTGTGGGACCCAGGGGTACAGGACCCATACCATGAACACTGGAGTCCAGGCATGGAGAAGTCAATTAGACTTCAGAAATACCCACAGTGGGTTTAGAGTTTTGGTTAGGAATGGCCTGGAACCCCTTCAGGTGTCAGAGATGTAGGTTGATGGCATCAGCACCAGCATCTGAGAACAGTGAAGGACCAAGTCATCTGATGCAGCACCACAAGTTGGGAACCCTAAGTTCTGGTCACAGAGCTTCTCTTAAACGGATGTAGACCCATGCTTCTTTAACTCTCTGTAAAGGGCTATTTAAAAAAATTTCCAATCCAGCCCTGGCTGCTGTGGCTCAGTGGAATGAGTGCCGGTCTCTGAACCAAAGGGTCACCAGTTCAGTTTCCCACTCAGGGCACAAGCCTGGGTTGCAAGCCAGGTCCCTGGTAGGGGACACAAGAGAGGCAACCACACATTGATGTTTCTCTCCCTCCCTATCCTCTGTCTAAAAATAAATACATAAAATCTTTAAAAAAATAAAAAAAATTTCCAATCCATTTTGCACTGACACTTGGTCCTGGTATATATGACATACATTCAGCTTGTGCCACATGTGACCTACCAAGGGAACTAGATGACAGGTGAGCTGGTCTACTCTCAGTTCAATTAGTTGAGTAAGCTGATATCACGGGCTTAATGTTACAGAAATGTCTGGTTAATTACTGTAAGGTTTTAAGTGTTTATTCTCCATTTTTTATCTTACCTCTGTATGGACTAATAACAAGCAGTTGATGGGCTGTCATTGGAATAAATGTCTTCAGAGTTGTTTTCTACTTTGACTCTTTATAAATCCTGATGTGGGAGGGGACCGGATATTTCAAATGTGGCAATGCTTCCTTTATGGGTCATTATAAGGGAATGAGATTTGGAAACTGCATATTGTTTCAGAACAGAAGCTTAAAATACTGTTTAAAAAGCTGCTGGTTGTGTTGCAACTTTCCTTTCTTCTTTTTTCTCAGTATTAGGACCCCAGATCTTTAGCTGGACTCATGACCCCTAGAATACAAACTACATTTCCCATCCTTCTTGCAGCTAGGTGTGGTCATTTCTCAAGTTCTGGACAATAACATGTAGCAGAGATAGGATGACAACTTCTGGGAAGCCTGAAAGGGAAAGGACTAGAATGTGCACATAGCTGCTAGAGTTCCAACACTGATATGCTTTGCTGTCTAAGGACTGGAAGCCCTGAAATCACAGCAACAGGACAGATGGTGCCTCAGTCTCTTTCACTGTGGACTCAATGAAATACCAGGATGGGTGTGTGTGTGGGGGGGGGAAAGATTCCATATTTGTAAAGCCAGTGTTACTTTGGTATTTCACTTATTTCTGCACCCAATCCTAAGCAATATAAGTACAATTTTAAAATCCTGATATTTTTATTAAAATATATATTTAACAAAACATAGCTTATTTTTTTAATCCTTAGACAGAGAATTTAAAATGTGATTTAATCTTTCTATGATTAACAAACATCGCCATGAAGAGCTATGATTATATGTGCTGTCATCCAGGAGACCACGATTACCTGCTTCTGAGGACTGTGCCTGTAAGATTGCTTTCCTCGTCAGCTCCACGTCTTCCTACTCCAGTGTGCCTGTGTCTAGAAGGCAGAACAATCTTTTTTTAAAATTTTTCTGCCTCCAGATGGCTGCAACAGAGAAGCCAAACATCTTAAAATGGGTTAGATCAATGTCACCTGTATTTATTAAACACCTACTAATGCTCCAAACACTGAGCTAGATGCCAGGTGTACACAGATGAATAAATATCATCCTTGCTCTCAAGTTGTTTAAAATGCATTGTTAGTGACACCAACGAAATATACCAGGAGTGTGAAAGAGGGAGCTATTATTCTGTCTAGTTTTGGGGCGGGGTTGTTAGGAGAGGTGGGGAAAACTTCACAGAAAGAATGCCATTGGAGCTAGGTCCTGATGTGGGATACTGCCAGAGTAAGAAATGTTGATGAAGTCGCGCCACATAAGGACAGAGCTCAGGAGGGCCATCTTGGAGGGAGAGTTCATGGCATATTCGGGATGTAGCTCAGGGAGGCCGGGACACATGGCTGAAAGGGGAAGTTGAATCCACATTTGGAAGGACCTTAAGTGTTTTCTTTAAGAATTTAGTCTTTGTGGGCAATTTAGAGCCATTGAAGTGTATTGGTTGTTTATTTGTGTGTTTCTGAGCAGAACAAAGATATGACAAGATCTCTAATCTTAGTGAAATAAATCAGACAGCAATGTAAAAACATATTGAATGGGGAAAAAATAGAATAAAAGGTAGGAATCTACTGCAGAATAGTCTACACTGCAGTTAGCTCTAGTACAGGTGAGAACAGGACTCATGCCATTGGTCAGGTGGGAGGGAGATACTTGTGAGATATGTTTTTAAAGAAACAGGAATACTTGGAAAAACAGGATTGGTTGTATATGTGGGATAAATGACAGGAAGGAGTCAGTTTCAATGTGAGAAATGACACTTTGAACTGATATCAGACTCAAAAGTAAAGTCAATGTTAAGGAGAAAGAGGAGTTTTGTAAATCAGGGCATCATGAGATAATACCTATAGGCATTTACAGTGGTC
The DNA here is from genome assembly GCA_007922815.1 of Macrotus californicus. Taxonomy (NCBI): domain Eukaryota; kingdom Metazoa; phylum Chordata; class Mammalia; order Chiroptera; family Phyllostomidae; genus Macrotus; species Macrotus californicus. Next base: position 10,802 of record VMDR010030468.1, read on the forward strand.
AGTTATCTGCCCCTGAGGGAAGGGGCCGTTTTATCTTTTTTTCCTGTGGTATCCCCAACAAGTGGTGCTTAATGGTGCCTGCTGCACAGCACCAAACACATAGTAAGTTAAGGACTGAACAACTCAACTGACAGAAAGGTTTAGAGAGGTGACAGGGATTTGGAAGTCAGCTGTTTTTGTGTGATCCTTGAGGCTGTGGGAGTTGATGAAATGAACAATCAAAATCAAGAACAGAAGTAAAAAGAGAATTTAGGAACCTTAGAAACTCTTATTTAGGAATAAAGAGGAGAGCTAGTACAGATGTCTCAGAAGGGGCGATCAGATAGAAATGCATTCTAGATGACAACACAAGACAGTTTTAAGATTGAGATAATGGTAAATTCCATTAAATATAAGCAAGGACGGAAGTTTCACAAGGACTAAGGTCAATGGATTTGCAATTAAGAATGAGTGATCAGGCCCTGGCTGGTGTAGCTCAGTGGATTGAGCATGGGCCTGTGAAGCAAAGGGTCACTGGTTCGATTCCCAGGCAGGGCACATGCCTGGGTTGCAGGCCAGGTCCCCAGTGGGGGATACATGTGAGGCAACCACACATGGATGTTTCTCTCCCTCTCTTTCTCCTGCCCTTCCCTTCTCTCTAAAAGTAAATAAATAAAATCTTAAAAAAAAAAGAATGAGTGATAATTTAGAGAATAATTTCTATAAAGGGGTGATTTTTCAAACTTCAGTCTCATTTAGAGAATAATTTCTATAGAGGGGTGAGTTTTCAAACTTCAGTGTGTATCAGAATTATCTTGAGGGTTTGTTTAACACAGAATTCTTGCCTCATACCACCCCACCCCCAAATCTGATTCAGTAAATCTGGGATAGTTGTATTTTAAACAAGTTACCAGGTAATTCTGTTGCTGGTCCAGGACCACACATGGAGAATGAGTGCTATAGAATATTAGGGAGAGAAAACAATTGGATTATTTGGGGGTAAAAGAGAATTTCCTAAAGGAAGAGTTGCTGGAAACACACACATACACACATACACACACTGTACTCACTAAGATTTCATCACTTCTTGGTAGAGAAGCAACAGAATAGATTTTACTTAAATATTTGAAGTTGAAGAACTTTTGTGAAGATATGAAACTTTGAACTTCTGTTTCCTGTTTTGTATAAATAGGAATAATAATAAAACCAACCTTTGTACATTGTTCTTAGGAGGAAAGGAAATAATATACCAGTAATATGATAGCATTTACCACAGTGTGTTGTGCTCAAATAAATACTTGTTGAATCAGGGCATATACATTACTTATTCAAAGGCAGAATAGTGTGTACATAGACTAACATACTGGTAATAATAAAAGCTGCTTATACAAACTTCCAGCAGCCCTCCAAAATATGTTTTTATAACTGGAACTCCAGTGCCACCTATAAATTATAAATTGAGAAAATACAAAAAGTTTGATGATTGTTTTCAGGGACAGTGGAATTCAATACTACATATCACAAAGCTTTTCCTTCTTTTTCTTTGAATATGAGCTGTTCCAAATTTTCATTTCCTGAAGTATTTTCCT
>VMDR010030469.1:0-12377 GCA_007922815.1 Macrotus californicus
TTAAAGGTGAGATCATGTGGTATTTGTCCCTCACTGCCTGGCTTATTTCACTTAGCATAATGCTCTCTAGTTCCGTCCATGCTGTTGCAAAGGGTAGGATCTCCTTCTTTCTCTCTGCTTAAATCTTTTTTTTTAAATTGCCACAGTAACTAATATTTTCATTTTCAGAAAATCACCTGCCAAATACTACTGTGATAAAGCCCTGTTTTCTGAGTCCTTTATTTTGCATTTGCTTGCAGACTTAAAAACTTTATAAATTTAATGTATTTTATCTGGAATGATTTTTTTTAATGTGGTATGGGTTAAAGATCCTTAGCGGTGATGTTAAAATTCCTTAGAAGTTATTCCAATTTATTGACTAATCTTAGTGGTTTTTATTGATTTTTGATGCCTTGTAAATTTAACTATCATTTATTGGGAATATACTGTGCGCCAGGCACTAATCTAAGCCCTTCACATGTATTTTTATTTAATTTGGACAAGACACCCTTTGGTAGCTGCTATAACTAACTCCATTTTACAGATTAAGAAACAGACAAAGAGTTTAAGTGAGTTGCCTAAAATCATAGTTACCAAGCCGTGGAGCCTGGGTCTGACTCACTGAGAGCCTGCTTTCTTACCCTAAGTGTAGCAATAGCTTTCCTGGGTGGAGTATCTTTCTCTCTCTCTATCCCCACCCTAGTTCAGCCACTTTACTTGTATAATCGTACGTTTTAATACATGGTAAAGCCAGTTCTACTTTATTACCTTTTTCCTTCAAAATAACTTGAATAGCCTTTCTAGAGTTATAATTTTGTCTCCAACACCCTCTCTCAGTTGGCAGTGTTATTGAAATTCGCATTAAGCTAATTAATTTGTGGAAAGTATTTGCGCCTTTATATTCTTCCTAATGAGTGTGTTGTGTGATTTTAGTTAATTGAAGTTACTGTTTTTATCTTTCTGCTCATATGAAGATTATTTGGAAATATTTTGTTTCTTAGCCTTTTATATGTTCAGCATGTTACGTTTTCTAAAATATCTTGTTCACTTTTATTGGAAAAAGGTATGCTGAATTTAAAATAATTGTATGGCAGTTGGAAAGCCTGCTGACCAAATTAGGAGATAGTAAATAAGATTTTAGCCGGTTTCTATACTGTACTAATTTTTGTCACCCGGGGTGAATTATTTAACTTCTCTGTGGCTGTGACTGTTTATTTAACTGTTAAATGAATCAACCAAAATCTGTTTCATTCTTCTCAAGGTGGTACACTCAGAGACAGTCTGGTGTGCTTAGATTTAGTTCAGATTCACTGTGACCTCCTAAACTCCACTGGCCTGAGGCCCAGGGTGAGATACCCTTCTTGGTTTCTTTGTTCACAGCCTTCTTTGACTCTTTCCTTTTTCCTAGTGGATTTTATCTTTTGTAGACTCAGTTTGCTGGGTTTTGTTCATAGATGAATAAGGAAGAAAGCTGTCAGCAAGCCACTTTTCTCTGAGATGGGATGTAGGCTCCAGAAATGTTCTAGAGAAAAAGCACTTGGCAGTGTACAGTTTGAGAAGTGCAGCGAAGGTTACAGGATTGAACTGTAAAGATCTTGTTTATTGTGGTATGTCAGTGTTAAAGTATGTATTGCTAAAAGGAATTTATCAGAATATTGAAGATGACATATGTTCTTTAAACATTGTGCACACATAAAAAACTTGATTTTTATTTTAGTCAAGTTTTTATGTTCATCTTACTTTAAACCAGGGGTGTCAAACTCATTTTCACCGGGGGCCACATCTGCTTCGCGGTTGCCTTCAAAGGGCCGAATGTAATTTCACCTCCTTAACAGTTAAGGAGTAGTTACATTTATACAGTCCTAAAATTATTTCAGCCCTTCGAAGTCAACTGCAAGGCTGATACGGCCCCTGGTGAAAATGAGTTTGACACCTCTTCTTTAAACTGTGGAATTGCCAATTCTTTTTTTGTGATTTAGATTTCCCTGTTTCTTTTTAAAGGTGTTGTAATCCTGATTACTTAATAAATGCCATAGTATACTTCAGCCTAGAACTAATTTTGCAAACTGTTTCTACAGAATTTAAGAGGATTTTGTTCATGTGTATGGCATAGAAGATGAATTCTTCGTCCTCCACCATGAATGAAGAACCTGATGCTCTATCGGTAGTTAACCAGCTGCGGGATCTAGCTGCAGATCCATTAAATAGAAGAGCCATTGTCCAGGACCAGGGATGTCTACCTGGCCTTATTTTGTTTATGGACCATCCCAACCCTCCTGTTGTCCACTCGGCTTTGCTCGTAAGTCACCTTTAGTAGTTTCAATCTCAGTATTGTAGTTTTGCAATTAAGGAGAATTTGAAGAAGTGTTAGGTGACATACTAAAAAATTAAGTGAGTATAGAGCAAATAATAGTAGATCTATTTTTATATGTGCAAACATGTATGTGTGTGACTAGTCCTTTGACAGAAATGATAGCATACTATATGGAGGCATTATAACAGGGTACTTAATTGCTTTGTTTTTATTTTGTAACAGCTTTATTAAGATCTAAATCACACCATACAGTTCACCTATTTAAAGTGTATAATTCATTGGTTTTTAGTATATTCATAGTTGTACAGTTATCATCACAATCAGTTTTACAACATTTTTATCACCTCAGAAACTACTCTTCACATATTCCTCATTTCCCCACCCTGCCTCCCTAAGTGGCCACTACTTTGTCTTTCTGTGTTTGCATGTTTCGGCAAAAATGTCTCTATATATTTTAATATACATATACATAAAATCTTATAATATGTGGTCTTTGTGACTGTTTTTTTCACTGAGCATTAATGTTTACCACACTGCAACACATATCAGTACCTTATTCCTGTTAATGGCTGAATAATATTTCATGTAGGGATATGCCACATTCTGTTGGCATAAATGATGAATGGATAAATTCATCAGGTGAATTGTATTGTTTCGATATAAGATGGGAAGGAAAGATAAGGAAAGGAAAGGAAAAATATAAGGATCATAGCTAATAATACAGAAGGAACTCCCCTGTTACGAGAAATTTGGGGGCTAGAGAAACATGTTAAAGAACAACAGCAGCCAATCAGGCAAATCCAGAATGTGGTCATTTTTGGAGTATAGATAATCTGGTTCTATATACAATAAATAACTTTAAAAAGAAAGCCAGGGGGATAGTAGTAACTGTTATAAATTAAAAGAGACTTAAGGGACATACCATCTAGGTGTAATATGTGAACCTGTTTGAACAAATCAGCTGTAAACATACTTTTAGATTGCTTGAAATGAATATGGATCAGATAGTAGATGATATTAAACAACCGTTAATACCTCTGTAGGGTAATGATAATAGTATGATAACATTAAGTAATAAAAAAACCGTTAACTCCTTAGGGGTGTACTGAAGTATTTATCACTGAAAATTACATGTTCTCTGAGATTTGCTATAAAGTACTCCAGCGTGGTTACAGGCAGGGAACACAGGTGACACAAAATTGCCAAGTGGTTGATATTTGTTGCATCTGAATGATGGGTACATGGAGGTCACCACACATTTTCCTCTCTACTTTTCTAAAATTTTCATAGCAAAATATTCAAAAGAAAATTAATGTAGAACATTTTAAAGTCATTGTCCTTAAGAACCCATGATAAATTCCCGTTTAGTCTTAATTTTACAAGTTCATACAGAAAATGTAGGCTTTTCCTTTTTGAAATTCAAATGACATAATATGGATTTCCTATTTTACCTTTATAAAATGAAGTTTAACGGGCAAACACACACATTTATATAATGAATAGTAGTAATAAATGGGAAAATTTTCGTGGTCCCTAGTCTTGGTCCTTTTTCAGTAAGAATTGCAATAAGAATGAGAAGAGTGTTGGTTCCTAGGTAGGGACTTTGGGTGAAGGAGTTTTCTTTTTGAAAAACAGACTAGACTTGTACCTTTAAATCCAGAAGGCAAGGGGTTGCAAGAATGAGAGGTCTGAGGAAAAGGTTCTCATAGTTACGTAAAATGGGAACGGTTACCAACTGAGGAGAATGGTGGGATAGTTCACAGATGTTGAGGGGCTGATTAGTTTGGTAACGCTGAATTGATGTAACACTTACGGCTTGTGAAACTCCTTTCTCACCCTCCTTCAGTCCTTCTTTAGGCCCTGAGAGCCAAATGGTGGATTGGTTCAGGGTTGATTCTTGCTGATGTAAGTTGGACAGAACAACTATGGGAGAGAGTGGAGGATTTTTGGCAAGGGAATGATTGCAATGATAGACTGTAGCTGCTAGGCTGAATAGGAAGGTAAGTCAAGTCATGAAGGGACAGAGCTAACGAGAAAGTAGGGGGATCAGTAGTGGGTGAAAGTTCCTAAGGAGATTGAGGAACAGGTGTGGTGTTTTTATAATTTTATCCTCACTGTTGGCTTATTAGCTGTACCTTTTTTAAAAAAAAAAAATTTTTGTGATTGCTCTAGGTTTACAATATGCATCTTTAACTTACCAAAATCTGCCTTTAAGTAAATCACACACTTCTGCATAATGTTAGAAGCACACAACAGTGTATTTCCATTTCCTCCACGTGTCCTTTGTACATTTTTTTGGCGTATGCTTTACATATGTTAAAAAATCTACAGCCTGGCTGGTGTGGCTCAATGGATTGAGTGCCTATCTGTGAACTGAGAGGTTGCTGGTTCCATCCCCGGTCGGAACACATGCGTGGGTTGTGGGCCGGGTCCTCAGTTGGGGGCGTTCAAGAGGCAACCAGTCTATGTATTTCTCGTACGTTGCTGTTTCTCTCCCTCTCATTCCCCTCTCTCTAAAAGTAAGTAAATAAAATCTTTAAAAATAATCTACAGTATTTTTTTGCTTTAAACAGTTATCTTTTAAGGAGATTAAAATTTTAAATCAAATGTATTTTATATTTATCCTCATATTTACCATTTCTGGTGTTCTTCAGTCCTTTCATACTGATACACATTTCTACCGGTGTCCTTTTTATTCTGCCTGAGGCATTTCAACATGCTTTATATTGCAGGTTTGCTTCTTCTGAAGGTGTTTCTTGTCTGGCCCATATGATTTCTAATAAGACTTTTGTAATTCTTATGTTTGTCCCACTTTTCCTGGCTTTTGTGAGTTTATTACTGGTTTTTAGCAAATGATTATGATGTGCCTGAAATGGATGACTGTCTTTTTACTTTGTTCTGCTTGGGATTTGTTGAGCTTCTTGGGTCTGTGGGTTAATAGGTTTCATAAATTTGGGGAAATTGTCATTTCTTACTTTTTTAAATGTTTCCTTTCTCTTTCCTCTTACTCTTCTGGAATTCAGTTACGTGTATGTTAGATATTTCATGTCATCCCACAGGGCACTGTTGCAATGCTTCTTTTTTCTTTAAGTCTTCCCCCCCTCCCCCAATGCTTCATTTTGGGTAGTTTTCATTGCTGCCTTTTAAAGCTTACTTATCTTTTTTTCTGTGTTGTCTAATCTGCTATTAATCTTATCCAGCATGCTTTTCGTTTCAGATAGTATGTGATTGTCCTCTAGAAGTTACCATTGGGTCTTTTAAATATCTACCAGTTTTTCCTCACTGTGCTCATATTTTCTTACTCATCCTTGAGCATATGGAGCATAATTAATTAATTAATTTAAAGGTTTATTATATTCTCATTTGAGAGAGAGGGGGACAGGGAAAGAGAAAGTTTTGTTTTTTAATTTTCTCTTATTTTCCTAATTCCATCTCTGTTATGTAGGTCTGTTTTTACTGATTTTTTTTTTTCTCCTGGTTATGGATCATATTTTCATGCTTTTTATACCTGGTAATTTCTTTTTTTTAAAGATTTTATTTATTTATTTTTAGAGAGAGGGGAAGGGAATGAGAAAGAGACGGGGAGAAACATCAATGTGTGGTTGCTCTTGCGTGCCCCCAACTAGGTACCTGGTCCACAACCCAGGTATGTGCCCTGCATGGGAATTGAACCAGTGACCCTGCGGTTTGTAGGCCCGTGCTCAATCCACTGAGCTACACCAGCCAGGGCTACTTGGTACTTTTTAGTCAGATGTCAGACATTACAAATTTTATAGTTTTGGGTTTTGGGATTTTTTTTTGTATTTCTATAAATATTCTTGTACTTTGTTCTGGGTTGCAGTTAAGTTACTTGGAATGAGTTTGATCCTTTCCAGACTTGCTTTGAAGCTTTGTTGAGTGAGTCCAAAGCAGCTTGTGTTCTATGACGTCACTACTAAGGGGAGGCTCTTCTGAGAATCCCCCTTGATACCTCAGTACATGTGAGGTCTTTTCACCCCTGACAGGCGGTGGTATCACAAACTCTTCCCAGCCAGTGTGAGCTTCAGGCATTGTTTTCCCTGCTCTCTGGTGGCCTTTCACCCCCCAAGCATGTGCAAGCCAGTATTCAACCAAAGATTCTTGGAGATTCCTTCAAGAGATCTGTGGAGGGAGTGCTCTTGCAGTGGAGATCGCTCCTCTCTGTTATTCTGCTTTGCAAATTCTAGTGTCCTGGTGTGTTTTCTGACACCAACCAAATTATCTGATCTTCTGTGGGCACCAGCTGGGTGTTCCAACAATCCACTTCAATTTTGACACTACCTGGAGCTACTAAACTCCCCAGGTTTAAGGTTCAGACCCACAAGACTGCCTTCCCTTCAAAGGTCAGTTGGCAAGTATCCGGTCTCCCATATTTCTAACTTAGCAGCTATAAATTGGGTATTAGATTTGACCTTCTCCTCAGGCCCAGAGAACTCATGAAGTCACTTTATTTATGTTTACTAGTTTATTTTAAAGGATACACATGAACAGGTACATAGGTCAAGGTTTGGAAGGGTGCTGAGTACAAGACCTTTGGTCCCTGTGGAGTTGGAGCCCACCACCCTCCTGGCAGGTGGATGGATGTAGGATATATTTACCAATTCAGAGACTCACCTCCTTGTTCAGTGAGACACTCCTGCCACCCAGAAAATTCCAAGGGTTTTACGCGTTTTGTGCCAGGAACCAGAGACCAAATATTTATTTTTTATTATAGTGTACCGCTCCAACCTCCCCAACTCTGACTTCTGACCTCCTAACTCAGCAAGACCAGTGGGCTCCATTTGGTTTCCCCCTCCCTGTGCTACACTCTTGAAACTGCCTCCAAAGCAGTAGATGAGGCCATTGTTGGGCCCACTTTGTCATTTCTCTTCTCTCAGGGATTACAGTTCTATGCTGCCTCCTGTCCTGGTTCTTAGTTTTTTGTGGAGGGACGGCAGTTCCCATGGCAGTTAATCCTTTAAGGACCGAAGTGAAAAGCAAGGTAGGAGAAGTTGCAGAAAGGATAGGAGATTGTAGTCAGGTTGTTGGATTCATGGTTGCATAGATGGTATCATTTTTGGTAAAGAACAGGCATTGTGGAAGTGGAGCATAGAGGACCAGTAGAAAAGGTGGTCAGTGGACTAAGATGGCTGAGTTTTGGATGGTGTAGTTCACAGAGGTATTCTCCTGGAAATAATGTACCAAAGTCTTTGGTGAATGGTGAGCGATTAGGAAGGAGGTCTATAAACCAGCTAATGAAATCCCTAAAGAATCAGCATGTGAAGGAAATACTTGCAAAATGTACTTTACAAGGAAAGCGCCCTAGAAAACTTGAACTTAGAAAGTAGAAGTTTGTTAGGTGAGCTCATCTTTTGCTTTTCAGTAAAAAAAAAAAGACGTTTTAAAGGTGAATTGTAAAACTAGAAGCATTTGATTCCATAAAGGTGGTTGTATGAGTTGTCCCTCTCAGCAATTTATTTTAATTTAAATGTAAAAAGCACTTAGGGAAATGATGGCTATAGGGACTACTTCCTGAAATTAATAAATGAAATATTGTTCCTTGTATCCTTCACAAGATGAAGTGGTGAAAATAAAGCTGGAACAAACGGAATTTGACCTTGCAGATAAGTTAGGAACCTTCCTTTCAAAGAGCAGAATCAGCTACTTCAGCTCAAAGGATCGTTTCTTTCCGAGGGGACTGCGCTGTTTATCACATTTAAAGAAGAGTTTCTAAACACTTCAAAACCAATTGATTCTAAAAACAAAAAGCTGTTCTTCTGTTTTTTTTTTGTTTTTTTTTTCTCTTGCAATAAGAGGGTTTAATTTGGAATAGTCTGGACATGTGAATTAATTTGTTACTGTTTCTGCCGTAGGCCCTTCGATACTTGGCAGAATGCCGTGCTAACAGAGAAAAGATGCGGGGAGAACTTGGTATGATGTTAAGCTTGCAAAACGTTATACAGAAGTAAGTGCAACAGTGTCTTCCAATGCAGTAGAAACATGGGTCTTCTTGTGAAATGTGTACTGACTGTTAACATGTAATTTCATTGAAATGTTTATTCTAATATGGGTTACATGTCCGAACACGTTGTGTTGGTCAATATTCTTATTCTTCTTAAACATGTTTTAATAATAGTCCTTATGAAAATGTTCAAATTTTAGTTAAAATGTTGGTAAACACTGTACTTAACAAATATTTTTTAAAAAGAGAAAATCTTCCCTTGTGTGAGGGTTTGTAAAGTGAATTGAATTGCTAGCACAGCAACACAGGTGAGTAATCACATTTGGAAGTACGCAGTACAAAATTTTGTTACTTCCTCCCAGTCCTGCTGAAAAGAGCCTATATCAGTATCATGACAAAGAGGGCTTCTGGCGAGATTTCCCTGTCATTCACTGCCTCACTTAGAGTTGTTTAATTTGAATTTTAGCTAATGGGTGGTTTATAATTGTATCTCAGATCTTACTAAGATTTTCATATCATTTATTGTCTCCTTTTGTTATTTACAACTTTTTGAGGTTGGTTTGACGGATAACAGTTTTATGGGTGAGGAAAATACTGACAGGTGTTACTTTTCTATGGTCCTTCAGCTGTGTTGCCTCTGGGGATAGCTGGTTTGCTCCTTTCTTAGGCCTTGCTGATTTCTTTGTAGAGAGGCTAGAAATCGAAGACTTAGTGTTTTGATATTTCCACTGTGTCTGGAAGGAAAAAGGTAAGCTTTCTGAGGCTTTATTTTTAATTTACTCTGTATCTTGATTGTGTATGATATGCCTGCCTTGAAAAGTAATCGCTTACCTTAATTTGATGTTTTAAAACTTGCAGCTTCTTTGGCTTGAGTGGTCACAGTAGTTCTTATGTAATTGCCAAATGCTACAAACTAAATTACATCAGTGAAGAATCATCTAAACTGACCTCCAAGACAGTTTTTTTTTTGTTTTTGTTTTTTTCCTTTTTCTTTTTAGTGTTCTTGGCTTCTGGATAAGTTTTTTGTTAGTCTAATTTTTTAGATTACTTAAATACTTGTTATCATGGGGTCAGCTACCTGATAGACTAGTTCTTTGGTCCTTTGATCTTTGATAATGACAAGATAGAGACTGAAGTTTTTCTTATTTTTATTCAGGTGACCATTAGGATTAAATAACAGACTGTTGACTGCCATCCTCTGTGTTAATCATTCGTGTGGTTTGAAGCCAATGCCATTAGTAAAGATTTGGATTCTAGTTCTGATTTGAGACAATTTTTTTGCCCACCAGTTTCCTCATCTATAAGCCACAAGTAACACTTGCAAAGTAATTGAGACTCCAATGGGATAATATATGTAGAAATGCTTTGTAAATTCTAAAGTGTTATGCAAAATAGAATGTTGCATTATTCTTGTTTGTAGTATGCTTTAATGCCCTGTAGTTAATAACTATTTTGAATTTGTACATTTAGTGCTATTGGATACAGTGAAAGGTTTAAACATAATATGGATGTTTCTTTAGGGCTATTTTATTCATGTGATGAACTTGGAAGGTTTTCTTTAGGGCTATTTTAGTCATATGATGAACTTGGAAGGTTATGTATTCCTATAATAAGTATAGTTATTGAAGTTGAAAATATGTGGTAAAAATTTGAAATGTTGAGAAATTAGATGAGCCATGGCTGGTGTGGCTCAGTGGATTGGGCTCCAGCCTGCAAACCGAAAGGTCATTGGTTTCATTCCCTGTCAGGGCACAAGCCTGGGTTGTGGGCCAGGTCCCCATCTGGGGGCAAACAAGAGGCAACCAGTTGATGTTTCTCTCACACATTGATGTTTCTCTCCATTTCTTTTTCTCTCCCTTATCCTCTCTCTGAAAATAAATAAATTTCTCCCTCTCTTTTCCTCCTTTCCCTTCTGTCTAAAAATAAATAAGTAAAATCTTTTCTAAAAAATAAAAAACTAAGCAGATAAGAACAGAGACAGAATCGTGGATATGGAGAATGTTTTGATGGTTGCTACATGGGAGGGGTTGTGGGGGAATGGGTGAAGAGGTGAGGGGATTAAGAAGTACAAATAGGTAGTTCCCGAATAGCCATGGGGATGTGAAGTACAGTGTAGGAAATGGAGTAGGCAAAGAACTTAAAACATGTCCTGTGGACATGAACAGTGGTGTGAGGCTTGCCTTAGGAAGTTGGGGGGGGTGGTTGGAGGGGTGCAAATGGGGAAAACTTGGGACCACTGAAATAGCCTAATGTATAAAATATAAATAAAAGAAAAAAAATAGGAAAAATCTACTTGTATTTTTGTAAGAGAAGTGGTTTGTCAGTATAGGTTATTGTGGGCAGAAGAGATGCATTAAGAAATGGAAGAGGTTTATCAGGGGTAAGGCCTGTAAGATGAGGGAGGATGAAGTGAGGTTGGACTTCAGTCTTCAGACTGCAGTGCACACTGGCATCTGTGCGAGGAGGTGGACAGGAGACTGAGTGGGCGAGGAGAGTCTCAGATTGCAGTGCAGGTTGGACTCTAGTGGGGAGCTCCAAAGCCAGGTTTACCCTCCAGATGAGTTCTCATTAGACAGAAATAGCACGCCCTGGTGCCCCCACAATTCAGTCTTTGGCTTGGGCCTGCCCTGGAAGAGCCAGACCTTGGAATGAAGGATTGAAAGGTGGGCTTGATGAATCTCAAAGCCACCACGTTTGGTGGCTCTACTACTGGACTTCTGCAGCTGTAAGGCATATGTCTTTGTTAAAGGGAGATCCAAGCATTGCATCTTCATGGCTGACACTAGTGGCTTATCTTTTCAATTCAAATAAAGTACTTTTTCAGGACAATGGGGTAATTGTTGCCGGCTCCTCCAGTAGTAAGACAGATGTACATCTGTTGTACACTCCATTACTATAATTGCTCCTGTAGCCCTTTCAAAAGTGGAGATATGATGTAATAGTTTTTATGTACATTTTACAGGTCATTTGACTATTAGAGATCTCAGATTTGAAGATCACCTTTCAGGCTTTTAAAAGGTCACCTCTGTTTACCATAACAGCCATTTTAGAAATTTGTGTGTTTGAATGTTAAAAGTATGTATTTTGGCTTGTAAACATTAAGACTGGATTTGGCATCCCATTTTTATATGGGTCACCTTGAAAAACTGTAACACAAATGATCAGTGTTCTGTACTCTTAATTGTTTTCCTTGATGTGGCTGTTCTGTGACAGCCAGCCAGTCATACTGGGATTTGTACAGGATCTCTCTGTTTCAGAGTCCTGACTTAGGAAGAGATTTAGCTATGATTGTTTGGAATTATGCAACTAAGGAAGTATAAAATAGATCTTCCCATATCCCAGAAAGAGCCACAGAACAAGGAGAATCTGTTGTGAGGGGATCCTGCTTTGAAGAGAAACTTTCCATTTGACAGTGATCAAAGGGGAGACTAAAAAGCTGAAGTAGGTAGGGAGAGTGGAGGTTATTCACATGGGAAGCAGAGAAGAACAGTTTATAAAATAGGGGAAATTCTGCGTACTAAAAGTTTCACCCTTTAGTCACCATATTATGTTTTGCTGCAGAATGTTGCTGAGATTTTTAATGTGTTATTCAACAGCAGGTTTTACTTGTGTTGAGTGGTGCTTACAGATCAACAGTTGGATTGATTTCAACAATTGGACTGATACTTTTGGCTCTTTAGTTGTGAAGAGAATTTGAAGTTATCTGTCACTCAGAATGAATCTGGCATTATGTCCTAATTTTAATCTCTCCCATAAATAAAATCTTGTCATTAGAGATTAGAACCTTTTACATTTTATTTTTAGTCCTGGATCCCTAGGTAAAGAGAATTTTCAAAATGTCAACATAGAACATCTGAACCTAGTTTAAGACATTTGTTTATTGGTATTTTAGGAGTAATACTTCTGATATAAGATGCATTTTATATAAGTACTTGTGAATATCTAACATTAAGTACTATAAATAAAAACCACTTTAATAAAATGTGGCATCACAACTTTAAAATATCTCATCTGGAGAACTTCCTAAAATTCTAGGTTTTGAAATAATAAATGGTGATCTATTCCTTTTGTTAAAATCTTGGATGATAAGCGTGTGTTTTCATTTCTTTATGCCTTTTGTCTGTG
>VMDR010030470.1:0-12370 GCA_007922815.1 Macrotus californicus
AGAATATTCAGCTGGATTCAGCCTAATTTGCTAAGAGTCAAATAAGGATAATGTTTTAATGTTAATTTAAATTAATTGACAATTTAATATTTAAACTTATTATTTTACATGAAGTGTGAATAAGTTCCTTATTTTTTAAATATCTGTTTTATTTCACTTAAGTTTTTCTTTAACTTAGGAACCTAAATTCTAAAGATTTGGCCTAATTCAGATTTTATGACTCATACATTGACTATCGTATGTGGAAAATATAGAAGTTTACTTAGATATCTTAGCATTTTATTTATTTTGTTTTTTAAGATTTTATTTATTGCCCTGGCTGGTGTGCCTCAGTTGATTGAGCACCAGCCTGCAAACCAAAGGGTCGCTGGTTTGATTCCCAGTCAGGGCACATGCCTGGGTTGCAGGCCAGGTCCCCAGGAGGGAGCACATGAAAGGCAACCACACTTGATGTTTCTCTTTCTTTCTCCCTTCCCCTCTTTCTAAAAATAAATAAAACCTTTACAAAAAATTTTAAATAAAGATTGTATTTATTATTTTAGAGACAGGGAAAAAGAGGGGGAAACAGGGAGAAAGAGAACGACAGAAACATTGATGTGAGAGAGAAACATCGATTGGTTGTCTCGTGTAGGCACCCCAACGAGGGACTGAACCTGCCACCCAGGCATGTGCCTTGATTGGGAATCAAACCAGCGACCTTTCACTTTGCAGGATAACAGCCAACCAACTGCGCCTCACTGGTCAGCGTAATAACTTAACATTTTATCTGCAGGAGGACAAATGCAAATGTTAAATCTTTGATAATTCCCTTGCAGATTTCAGGTTTTTACCTAAGTCTGTTTTCCCCCTTAGCCGTATTTCTCACACACCTTCAAAAGAAATATAGTTCCAGCCTGCTTAAGAATCTACGAGCAGCTGCACTCAAATTTTCAGATTTTAAATATTGAAGTACATCTTAATACACATACTCAATATTTTAAGTAATAATAAAATGTCAAGCTATGTACTGATGGTATAAAGATCATAGAATCTGTATTTACCGTAGAGTCTGGGATCAACTTTTTTCTCTTGCTTTGTCCAGTTACATAAATAACTTGGAAAAAAACTTCTGATTAAACACCTATATGTAAAAACTGTTAATATGATTTGCAAAGCCAATAAAATACCTGATAAATAGAGCTGCATTCATTTAACCTTTGAGAAGGAACAGTTAGCTTCCCTATTATAATCAGATTCAATTTGAAAAGTGAGTTACCAACCACAGATTTCTTTGCTGTAATTAGCAGTTATTAGCATTGAGAGAAAGTCAAAAGAAAATAGCCAGACTGTGATCTTCCATCACACCTTAGTCAGCTTTTGAAAGTCCTAATATTTGCTAGTATCTCAAATAATTACCAAACCACTCACACCTGTATTCCTCTAAATCAAGTTAGTAAATCATGGAGGCTAATCAACAGTTCATTGAATCAACAGGAGTACAAGAAAAGTATTTATAAACTAAATAGGTATTTTCCTTTGCTAACACACACACACACACACACACACACACACACACACACGCACACACACACCGTCCAAGGGGGAAATTCATCTCATAGAGAAGTTGTGAATCTATATACCTGACCTGTGAAAGAGAGTCTGAAATAATATCAAATGCTCAAGCAAACTCAGGCAAAACTGTGAGTCCAGCAGGAGTTTTCTCTCTGGGATTTCGGCCTTTCCCTTCCCTTGGTAATCCTTCCTGTTGGACTAGAGAGACTTAGTTAATTAGTGATCCTTGTTAGGAAGCCATCACCTTTGAAATGTCAGTTATGAACACATTACCATTTACTGTGTGTGCTACACGTGTTTGTGTTTTAATAGAGAGCTTTAAGGCCTAAAATATTTCAAGACCTGAAGGACTGGTGGTCTGTTGGGGAGCATCTCAGAAGTTAGACCAACTGCAACACCTTGGAGGGAGCACCTCTGCCAGCTCTTAGGCTCTCTCTTCAAAAGTGTTTCAGAAAGTTGGAGTTTCCTTTTTTTTTTCATTTCTAGCCTTATTCATGGATTTTCACAATGTAACCGTCTAAGGGATATTCAAGGACTCTATTACTTTCCTCATAATATGAGATAAGATAGGGAATTTCTGAGTATCTCAAGAAAAAGAAATAGCTTAAATTCTGAAAACTAAATATGTTAAGAAATACAAGGGTGTTTTTCTCAAATTTTTACAAGTTTCCTAGAATACTGTTTACCTCTTTAAATTAGTACTGCACTTAAATACTGTATTTAGCCCATTACAAAATGAAATACACCCTCTGCAGAATGTTAGCTGTAGAATCTATTGCACATTTATATACATATTTTTAATTTCTATTTCTTTCCTCATCAATCCTAGCCCCCTTCAAAAAAAAAAACAAAAACTTTTCTAAGAAGCCTTGAGTATTACAATATTTTATTTAAACCATGCCCCAAAGACCAGAATCACCTGAGAACTTGTTAAAAATTCAGAATCTCAGGCCTCTTTATTCTAAGGATACTGAATCAGAATCTGCATTCTAATAAGAGCACCAGATGATTTGTGTGTATGTGCAAGTTTGGGAAATCTCTACAGCATGCTTTTAAAAAGACTGTAACATGGTGGCTAGGAAGATGCTGAACGTGAAATAGCTGATTCAAATCCCAGATCCTTTATTTACTAGCCATGTGGCCTTGGACAAATTACTTAATTCTCAGTGCTTCAATGTCTTAATTTATCAAAATAGGAATACTTATAGTACCCACACCTTAGGATTCCTGGGAAAATAAAACAGTAAATGTGTGTAAAACATGAAAGTTTTGGCATATAACAAGTGCTATATAAGTTTTAGTCAATTCCTATTAAATGATTATTGTATTTTCTTTATTATGTTATTGCTATTAAATATGGTTGATAATTATTGTCACTATTATTAACAAGGGGAAGCCTTTTTTGTCATTTTGTTAAAATGACATCATAAAAACATCTAAATTGCTAAGAAAATTAGTTTGAAAACAACAGTGAACATTTATTCTTTTCTTATTTGTGTGATGTTAATGATGCCAAGGCTGTGGGTTAATCCCTTTGTCAATCCATTAGCTTCTCCTAGAAAAATAACAACAAAACAAAGAAGAAAATCCTTCCTCGCCAATGTGGCTTAGTTTGTTGGAGTCTCGTCCCATAACTGAAATGTTGCAGGTTCTATGCCTTGTCTGGGTGCATGTGATCCCTGGTCTGGGTGTGGGCAAAAGGCATCAATGTTTCTCTCTCCCTTCATCTCTTTCTCTAAATGCAATGAAAAAAAATGTCCTCATGTGAGGATTAAAAATATTTTTTTTAAACAAAGAAAGAAATCCAGTTTTTTCAGTGGAGTTTCCAGTAGAGAAATTACCTTTCCCCACCTACTGCAAAAACCCTGTTAGGATGGTCAGTGACATGGGTCATGTAAGAATTTCCAATGGGGGAAAATACAGAGAGTAGTTTAATTCACTTTCCAAGGGAGAAAAGGGGCTAGAAACAGAGAAATGCACCAGCCCTGAGTGGTTGTGGCTTTGAGCTTTTATTGGTTGTTCAGGGCAAGAGGGTTATAGTTAGGTAATCCGGAGTTTTTATAGCAGGAAGGGTCAGTTGGTCTTTCATAGGCTGCAGCTTGTTTTGATGTTATCTTTGGGTGTAGGGTCTGGGCAGCACATCCTGTTTTGTAAGTTCTCAGAACCTCTGCACCCTCAGGGCTCTTCCAATAATTTTCTAGTCCTGAGGATAGATGCTCACAAGAGTCAGTTATGATTTATGGGATCAAGCAAGCTCTGGCAAAGTGGGCTTCAAAAAGGGGCTTTTGTCCATTTATTCCCTTTTGTCCTTTTAAACCCCTACCTTTAGGCTTCCCAGTCTGCCTCTTAACCCCAGGGAACCATCCCACCAATGTGTTAGGTATTGCCTAACATTCATATGAGAAAATTTCTAGAAAGAAAGAAAAATCTATCAGACACAGCACCAAAAAAGAACCAGATGAGGAGGAAGTGGGAGTAGTAGAATGTTTTGATTATGGTTAAGTCAGTTATAAAAATGTACTGTGGTCATTAATCAGTAATTTTGCACCACCTGTGTTTTTAATATATTTTATTTTTAATTATTTTTAATTACATTTTATTCATTATGCTATTACAGTTGTTCCCATTTTTCCCCTTTGCCCCCTCCACTCAGATTTCTCCATTCCCTCTGACAATGCCCACACCTTTGTTCATGTCTGTTGGTTATGCCCAGAAGTTCTTTGGCTACTCTACTTCCTATACTGTACTTTACATCCCCATGGCTATTCTGTAAGGGCCTGCCTATTTGTACTTCTTAATCCTCTCATCTCTTCACCCATTCCCTGACACCCTCCTTCCAATTGGCAACCATCAAAACATTCTCTGTATACATGGTTGTGTCTCTGTTCTTTTTGTGTGCTTAGGTTTTTTTTTAGATTCAATTTTTGACAGGTGTGTATTTATTGCCATTCTATTGTTCATAGTTTTGATCTTCTTTTTCTTAAACAAGTCCCTTTAACATTTCATATAATAATGGTTTGGTGATAATGAACTCCTTCGGTTTTTTCTTGTCTGGGAAGCTCTATATCTGCTCTTCGATTCTAAATGATAGCTTTGCTTGGTAGAGCGATCTTGGCTGTAGGTCCCTGCTTTTCATGACTGAATACTTCTTGCCAATCCCTTCTGGCCTGCAGAGTTTCTTTTGAGAAATCAGCTGACGGTCTTATGGGAACTCCTGTGTAGGTAATTATCTGCTTTTTTTCTTGCTGCTTTTAAGAATCTCTTTTTATCTTTAACCTTTAGCATTTTAATTATGAAGTATCTTAGAGTGGGCTTCTTTGTATCCAACTTGCTTGGGACTTTCTGTGCTTCCTAGACTTGCAAGTTTATTTCCTTCACCAAATTAGGGAAGTTTTCTTTCATTATTTTTTCAAATAGATTTGCCGTTTCTTGCTCTTTCTCTTGTCCTCCTGACACCCCCATTATGTGAATGGTGGACTGTTTGAAGTTGTTCCACAGGCTACTTATACTATCTTTGTTTATTTTGGATTCTTTTTTCTTCTTATTGTTCTGATTGATTGATTTTTGCTTCTTTATGTTCCAAATCATTGATTTAATTGTCAGCTTATTCACTATACTGTAGTTTCACTGTAAAGTGTACCCTTCATTTCTGAGTGGATCCTTTTCATGCTGTTGAGTCGTTGCTGAGTTCCTTGAGCATCCTTATATCCAGTGTTTTGAACTCTGCATCTGATAGATTGCTTATCTCCATTTTGTTTAGCTCTTTTTTCTGGATTTTTGATCTGTTCTTTCATTTAGGCTATGTTTCTTTGTCTTTTCCTTTTGGTAGCTTCCCTCTGTTTGCTTCTATGTGTTGGTAGAGCTGCTATGATTCCCTGTCTTGGTAGTGTGGCCTTGTGTAGTTAGAACAACAAAACTTTCTAGCACTGTATACAACCTCTAGTACCACCATTCAACTCCCATTCCTGTAGCAGGTGACCTCTACTGGGCCTTCCTGCATAAGAGCAGACCATCCTCAGGGAAGGACTCACAATTAGTGTATACACGAGTTTATATCTCCTCCCACCATCCACATATAAATTCTGTGATTTCAAGGAAACACATTTTTTGTGACTTCATTTTACATCTTTTAATTTGGACTGAAATTTTTCTAAAATTCTATCCCAATTCAAAACAAAAGGAAATGAAAATATGTTTTCAACTTATTCTAATAAATAATAGCAATAGATGAAAAAGTAATTTTTAAATCTTTCTTAAACCTATTTAAATTTTCAGTTCTTAAAATTAATGTAAAGGAAGCCTAACTCACAAATGGTTAGTGATTCTTTGGGAGAAAAGGAAGTAGAAGAACAAGATGACCAAGGAGTGAAAACTGAAAAAGTATGATTAGAAACAGGAGTCTGTTTGGTATGCATGACCACGGTTTTTAAATAAGAAGAAATTCAAATAAAGAAACTAGTTATTAGTAATCACCTTTCCTTTCAAGAACACAGAATTTAGTGTAAAACTGTCATAGTTTTCCATCTCAATTCTTCTCCTCAAAGCTGTATGATTTTAAATGTTTATTTCTCTTCATGTTAGTTCTCTTATATACGTAACCAAGGAAAATGTGTGTGAGCTACATGAGTGCATTTTTTCATGTCTTTATGTATTATATTCATCATCTAGAAATAGGAAATAGAAAATTATCCAAAGCAGTGGGAAAATAATGAAGTCAACTGATAAGTGAAAAAAGAAATTATGTCAAAATTCATGTTAGGAAAAGCCCTTACACACAACACACTTTGTTTTGTGGATTTATGTATATTATCTAGACGCATCAATTTTTTTTACTGTGGTAAGAACACAACTTGAGATTAGCCCTCTTATAATTTTTTAAGTGTATAATACAGTATTAACTATAGGTTTTAAGTTTTATAATATGATCTACTTTACAAAGTCATTGTGACAAATGAGAATACACATATACAGCAAGTACACAATAGTAGGGACTCTGGGTTAATTCCTGCCCCACATGGTGCCCAAGGGCCTCTGCTGTGCTGCTAATGCTCTGATTTGTTTAAGGTCCCTGACGAGATCCTGTTCTGTTAGTGTTCAAAGCTACAGTGACTACTAAAACCTGCTTGGGAGGCAAGATATAAGTTCACTCTTGAAGTATACATTGAAATTGACCTAAGATTTCTTCTTATTTAAATATCCTTTTGAAATTTCTCAATTTTTTCTTTTTGGCTTGGTATTTCCCTTCTGACTAGAACTTAGGAGAAACTGTAATAGCATAATCAATAAAATATATTTAAAAATAAAAGATATATATCTACTCACCCTGGCTAGTGCAGCTCAGTGGATTAAGCTGCACTAGCCTGGCTAGCGCTCAATCACTTTTTGGTGAAACAAAGGGTTGCCAGTTCAATTCCCAGTCAGAGCACATGCCTGGATTGCAGGCCAGGTCACTGTTTGGGGGCAAGTGAGAGGCAACTGATGGATGTTTCCCTCACACCTCAGTGTTGCTATCCTTCTCTTTCTTTCTCGCTTCCCCTGTCTTTAAAAATACATAAATAAAATCTGTTTTAAAAAATTTAAATACCCACTCTAAATTTCCATTCAAGTCCACTTATGGAAATAAGACTGTTTCTTAACAACCCCTATAGCACACGTGGCAAACACAAGTCCCGCAGGCCAAATCTGGCCCTCCTCCTTGTTTTATCCAACCTAGCACCTTGTTTCTACCCAGTGGCAGCGCCAAGCTCTCACTTAACTATTAAGAGTTAGTAACATTTACACAATCCTAAAATTACATTAGGCCCTTTGAAGGCAACTGCAAGGCTGATGTGGCCCCCAGTGAAAATGAGTTTGACACCCTTGCTAGGGTGCATGAAGAAAAGTTCTCCTTATGAGCCTTGTCTGTGTTTTCTGTCATTAGTTTTTTTCAAAGATGTTTATTTATTTTTAGAGAGAACGGAAGAGAGGGGGAAAGAGAGGGAGAGAATTATCAATGTGTGGTTGCCTCTCATGTATCCCCCACTGGTGACCTGGCCTGCAGCCTAGGCATGTGCCCTGACTGGGAATCAAACCAGTGACCCTTTGCTTCATAGGCCAGCACTCAATCCACTGAGCTACACCAGCCAGGGCTCATTGTTAGTTTTTAATATGTGCCAGGAAGATTTCCCCGACCCCATGCTAACTGAGGTGTGTTTTGTAAATAGCCATTATAAGTAGATCTTTTCAAAGATGCTTTTTTAAAAAAAGTAAATTTTGTCTCTGTTGCCAACACAATTACCAATTAAAGCCTCAGAAAACCCAAGGAGGCCATACTGGTATGATTTCCTATTACCAAAGCTATGTAGGTTTCACCCCAGTAAGCTAGACACACAAAGATATTTAGTGGAATTAACTCTTTTTATTATCTTCATTTTCATTATACTTGAGAAACCAGTCTTGCTGATCTATACCTTGTTTCCAAGGTTTTCTCAAGAGCCCTTCTTATAGATGGGACTCACATCTGCAATTGCCCTGTCCTCTGGCAAGGTGACTGCAGTAACGGTTTACACATTTGGCCAACAGTTCCACAATTTTACCGTTGAGTTCCTTCAAAACTCTTGGGTGAATGCCATCTGGTCCTAGTGATTTATTTATGCCAAATTTGTCAACTAGACTTGGAACTCCTTATGTACTCCTCACCTTTTGATCTGTTACCCCTGACCTATATAATTCCAACTTTCCTCCTTTTTATTGTTCTCTCTCTTTTCCAATCTTTTTTATTGCTCAAAATATCATCTTTAAAATAAGGTTCCCTGTTTCATGAACTTTGCTCAATACTCTGTAAAGTAGTATTTTATTTTTGTTAGTCGTTATGTGGCCAAGCTAAGTAAGTATTTTGTTTTTGTTATCAAGTTCATGGCAAGAGTATGAATGGCACTGACAGGTAAAATTTTGATAAAAGTGATCATTGGAACTAAGCTGTCAGATTCAAAGGATGGAAAAAAATAAATGCCTCCTAGTCTATCTTTATGTTATGGTAACTAACCATTCCCAAAGAAGAGTAAAGGCCAATGAAACAAGACTTTCTATTAACATGATTTTTGGCACAAAAGGCAAAAATTTTTATTTTAACCTTTGCACATTGAATTAAATAATACAGATAATGCAGTTTGTGATCTTCCAATGTGGCTTCGGGTTTCATTTTGAATGGAGAGAGCTCCTCAGTATATTCTTAAACTTTATTTGGTTTTTATTTCTCAAGAGAATAACTATTTGTTCTAATGGCCCTCCCATTTTTTTAAATTTACATATTTTTATTTGAAGCACTCTCCAAATTTTTCGGTTCATGGAGTAATTCTTTACTTCTTGTTCCTCACTTTCTGCCAAGAACAGTTAGTGTGTACTGTTTGGTAATTGCCACTGTTAAGCTCTCTGAAGGGCCTTTATTCAGTGTTAGATTTAGTGATTCTGGTTACTGTTGTTCTGGTAGCAATAAAAAGGCAAGTGATGAGAAGGCTTTCAACAAACCAGTCCTTTATTGGGGCCAAAACTACCCTGGACTAACTCCGCCCTGCATGGCTGTGGCATACAACTATAGAAACTCAAAAAGGTTTGAATAATAACAGGAACTTCAGAATAACAAAACAACTAGTCTGCCCCAGTGTCCCCTGGCATCAGCATCCTGTGAGGACAAATTAGGTTAACTCAACATTAATGCCTGCGTATTATGAGACTGTCTGATCAGTAGGACCCAACCTCCTCTCTGAAACCTTCCCATAAGTGTTTCTGGGATGCTATATACAATGCGGTCTGTCAGTGTGTAAGTCCCTAAGCAAGTTCTGCCCAGTATTTCCTATGCTCCTTGAGTGTCCCGTTATCAGTGTCCTCTGCTCATGAAGTTCTTTGAGGCATCCTCAGCATAGCCTTTTCTGATAGTGCACATCACACTTCTAACTTCTTTCACTGTTTTTAAAGCTGCCAGTCTCCCAGAAGTTAACATGTACTTGGATTCTCTATAAAGGTTGAGAAAATGGTTAGGTCTCCTGGACCTTCCTTCTTAAAAAGGCAGGATTGCTCAATCTCAGACTCAATCCCTGAGAATGACATCTTTCCCTCTTTCAGATTTCTTCTTAACCCTACTCTGCTTAGTGACTTTTGGGTATCAAAAATTTGGGTGGGTGTAAATGCCAAGATGTTACCCCCATTCCAATCTCCATTGTTCTTATTAGCCTGGTGTCTCCTTACATGCACACACAAACACACTTTCACATACACCTTCACACATAAAAGTAAACCTAATGTTTAGTAACTGATGAACATAGACCAAAAGATTCCCAGAAGGGTTACCCAACAGTTTTTAGAACAGCTTGGCTTTTAATATGTGCTCAGCAAAGACATCTCTCCTCACCAGCATTTCTCCAAGGTTCCCCTTGGCAAAAACAATATTCCTCTTTCTAGTTAATAAAAAGTCTGTCCTTGCTAGAACTCCTATTAATGCTAAAAATAATCTGGCATCCCTTTAAGAATTAGAGGGTAGGCCCAAGATACTAGCACTTTGATTTTCAAAATGCAAATATATACCTGGAAGTATTTCATGTGCACTAATTCACCTTCTAAAACTTTCAGGCTGATCAATATTTACTGAGATTATGCACAACCTAATTACTATCTGTAAAGAACTTTATAATTTTCAGGCAACGTGCCATTTGAGGTTGGGTATGAAGATGGTGTTCTTTTCAGATCCCCTTCTTATTGCAGTTTTCAAACTTTACATGCCATTTGTCAGTAAAGTTAAAGATGATGACTTTACATTAACTGGTGCATTCTCCCTATTATTACTACTTTTTTTTCTTATTTGCCATGTGCCAGGATTTATGCTAAGCACAGTCCACTCTAGCATCTCATTAAACCCACACAACATTTTAAACAGATGATATTTGCGTTTTCCAGGTGAGAATATGAAAACTCACAATATCATCCAACTCAACAATCACCAACTTTCCTAAACAGAGAGGTTAGTTTATAAAGCACCATCTAGTCCTATGCTGTTCAGTATGATAGTTGCTAGCAACCTGTGGCTATTTATATTTAAATTAATTAAAATAACAGCTCATCTTCTTAATTGCACTGGCCATATTTTTCACATGCTCAATAACCACATGTTGGAGGCTACCATATTGGACTATACAGATTACAGAACATTTCCATCATCATAGAAAGTTCTATTGAACTGCGAGGTTGCTTTCCTCATCGTTGCTCTAGTTGTTCTCCTTTCAAATGAAAGCATCAGTGTGCTGAGTTCTTCTGTCAGTCACCTAGTTCCCTTCTAGTGCCTGTCATCTTGCTAACTGATCCCAACAAATGTTAACATGACGTTATCCATTTGTGAGTACATCTTCCTTTGATAGTTACTGCTTAGCAAAAAAATACAGAATTTTAACCATTCTTCCATTTGCTTTACCAAGTGTTCATTTTATGCTCTGCTGTTCAGTTGCCCGTTCTTTCTGCATTTTCAATAAATTTTATTTTAGGGTGAATCATAGTATAATCTTTTGGAAGACATTTTAAACAGCAGTTAAGCTCACCATGTGCTGTACCAACCATGCCCTCAAAGGTCCTCAAACACACAAAAGTGACAACTGCTGCCTGGATGACAGGAATTAAAACTTGCCATATATGGTGAAACACATCCCAATTTCAGAGTTTTTTAAGTGTGAAAAGAAAAAGCTTGTTAGAATTGATAAAACATGGACGCTCTGAATCTAAACTCTCTGTGACCATAGACAATTTACCACAGACTAGGATTTTAAAAAAACGTGAAAATAAATAACATATTGTAGAATAATGAGTATTATAATGACTAAATGAAAGGCGGAGATGTAGCACCAAACAAAGAGTAATTGACAAACTATTTTTTTCAAAAAGATTTTATTTATTTTATTTTTAGAGAGAGGAGAAGGTAGGAAAAAAGAGAGGGAGAAAAACACCGATGTGAGAGAAAAATATCAATCAGTTGCCTCTTGTACACACACCAACCAGGGACAGAAACCAAAACCCAGGCATGGACCCTGACTGGAAATGGAACCTGCAACCCTTTGCTTTGAGGGAGGGAGCATAACCGACTGAGCCACACCAGTCAGGGCTGATAAGCTTTGGAAGATGTAGATAAAGACAGCTGGGGAGGATTAACAGAGAGGTCTGTGAATGTGCCTTTCTTCCCTGCTCCTTAAACCATGTGTAAATGTGTCAGTGCAGAATTATTTCGTTACGACATTTGTTTATTTTTATGGGTTGTCAGGAGCAAGAAAGAATCATTTCAGGAGTCTTTACCTAGTTAGGTTCAAAATTAAAAAACAACCTTTCAGTATATTACTCGTAGGAAATGAAATAATTGCTAGCAAAATCGTTACTCCACCCCACTCCCAAACCAACTATATTTAATTACTTACCTAAAATAATAAAGAATGTATTTAAACTTCCTGATTTTATCACTTCTTTTTATTAGGAATTTATCTTGTTTTGAAAATAAAATGAGAGTGTACTGGTAGGTTTTCAGTGACCACCATTCAGTGCTTTACATCAATTACTTCATTCAATCCTCACAAGTCTAAAATTATTTGGGGAGACAAAAAGTGTATTTACAATATACCACTCTAAACCATGCCTAATGTAACTTAAGAAACCTACATTGAATAAAGCATTCTTTTCAACACACAAACACTAGAACAAAATGATTTTATATAAATAACTTATAGTTTCTGAAGCATTTAATTAAAAGTGTGAATATTTAGCCCTGGCCAGTGTGGCTCAGTTGACTGGGCGCCATCCTTGCAAACTGAAA
>VMDR010030471.1:0-12373 GCA_007922815.1 Macrotus californicus
AGGGGAGGGGAGGGGAGGGGAGGGAAGGGAAGGGAAGGGAAGGAAACTACCAGTAGGTTAAACTGAAGCTAGACATTAGAAAATACTGCTAAGACATTTAGAAATCCACAACCTGAGGAGCTTACCCTGAGCCAAGAGCAGAAACTAGGACCCAGAATAAACATTCAAATAAACTGTGGATGTGTGTTCAGGAAACTGGATTTTAATCACAACCTTGATTCTCAGAAGCTCTATGCTTGGGAAAACCTTGACTTTTCTGGGCTCAGGTATCAAATTAAAGGAAGGACCAGGTATAGGTCCTAGTGGTCAAAATAAAAAATCTCATCCAAGACTGGAGACCAAAGTTGA
The DNA here is from genome assembly GCA_007922815.1 of Macrotus californicus. Taxonomy (NCBI): domain Eukaryota; kingdom Metazoa; phylum Chordata; class Mammalia; order Chiroptera; family Phyllostomidae; genus Macrotus; species Macrotus californicus. The sequence goes on from VMDR010030471.1 coordinate 349, forward strand.
CAGCTTCTAGAAAAAAATTATGAACTTCCATGGGAACCAGGAAAAAAGCCTGGATCTAATGCTGTAGAGCAGAAAAATGAAACAGATTTCTTTACCCTGGCCAAATGGCTCAGCTGGTTGGAGTATTGTCCCATATACCAAAAGGTCACGGTTGGATTCCCAATCAGGGCACATATCTAGGTCACAGGTTCGATTCCTGGGCTGGGCATGTATGAAAGGCAAACAATCGATGTTTCTCTCTCACATTAATGTTTCTCTCTCTCTCTCCCCCTTCCACTCTCTCTAAGATCAATGAACATAGCCTCAAGTGAGGAATGTGTGTGTGTATGTATATGTGTGTATATATATATATACATACACACATATATACATCTATATGTATATATATGTACCTGCCACTAGACAAATCTGAACTCTAAATCTATATTCTGCAATTGCTGACCAGTCCTGAATAAGGTATCTTATAATAATTATCATGCTAAGAAGAAAGTATAATTATTAATTCACCCATTATTTATTAAGTACCTACTGTGTGTTTGGCTTTGCATAAGGTGCTGAGGAGAGATGCTGTGGTGAATAAAACCACATGAGGCCTTGATAAAATTAAATTAAATAAACCAGGATACAATATTGAATTCATGCTTAGGCTACAAGTAAATACTACAAACATAAAAAATAAAGTGAAGGAAAACATTGAAAAATAGACTTCTTGGGGTGGTGGAATTGTGGGTGATTTTTTCTTTATACAAATACCTTTCAGTGGTTTGTATAATAATAGAATTTGACTCCTATAGTAATAGAATTTGATAAAGTATACAAGGACTGTCCGGAAAAGGTCAGGCCATTGTTAATATAACAAGAACAGTACGTATGACATCAGTGTAACCTGGCAGCCAAAGAGAGCTGACTGGAATGAGCATACATGAATAATGACAACTTCAGTATACTCGTCAGTGGGGGTGGTAGACACTGTTGAGTGAGCATGTGTACTGTGTGGCTTTCACATTCAAAATGACTGAGTGAGTAGAGCAATAAATCTGCATCAAATTTTGTGCTAAGCTTGAACATTCCTCTGCAGAAACTATTTGGATGATTCAGAAGGCCACAACTATGGGCAACTGGTGACTGGCAGCTTCATCACGACAATGCACCTGCTCATACATCTCATCTTATGCAGAATTTTTTGGTGAAAAATCAAATCACCCAGGTGTCTCAGCCCCACTACAGCCCAGATCTGGTGCCCTACGATTTCTAGCATTTCCAAAAACTACAATCACCTTTGAGAAGGAAGAGATTTCAGACTGTTGATGAGATTCAGGTAAATATGATGGGGCAGCTGATGGTGTTTGGGAGAACTGTGTGAGGTCCCAACATGCCTGCTTTGAAGGGAACTAAGGTGTCATTGTCCTATGTACAATATTTCTTGTATCTTGTATCTTGTTCAATAAATGTCTCTATTTTTTCATATTACATGGCTGGATACCTTCTGGACAGAATTTGTATCAGTCAGGATAGTCAGATTATGTTGCAATAATGAACAAACAAAACTGCCAAGTTTCAATAACTTAAAAACAATAAAATATATTCTTCTGATAGTCCATATCCATTTCCTGTGAGCAGAGGGAGGTAACCATCATCATTTAGGGACCCATGCTGATGGAGCAGCCACTACTGTGAACTTGGAGGGTCTAGCACCAACAACTAACTACTCCGGCCTGGAAATATCACTTGTTATCTCCCCTCACAATTCTGGCTATAAATATCTATATGGCCCTAACCTTTCATGAGAGGACCGACAAGGTAGGCAGTCAGAAATATCTAGCAAAACAGCCTTACTGACTCCTGAAGAAGGAGAAAACCTGCAAGTATTGCATTAGATGACTTGAACCGGGAGGGCTCTAAAAGAGTGGAGTTACCCAGAAGAAAAAGACTTTAATTCCCCTGGAATCCACGGCCAACTGGGAAACCCAGCCACCATCAGATACCACAGCCTTTCAAGTCAGTGCATATGTCATGGAAACAACAAAAGATCTCAGTCTACTTTTACCCTCCCAATGTGTGATATGAGGCCACACAGCCACAGGAGAACACTTCTCAAACACTGGACAGTGAGAGCTCTCTCCCTGAAACTATAAACAATACCACATTTACTGAAGAGAAAAGAAACAAGAAGATAAGAGCAAACAGCACACCACTCTGTATTTCACAGCAATCCCTGTTCTCGCCAAAGCATGGTACATTAGGGAGAAAGAGCAGGAGCTATTACTCTAAGTAGCATGTGTTCATCTCATCACCTGCTGCTATCCTAATATTTTCTTGTCTTTTTAAATATCCTTTTTGGTTCTTATTTTTTTTAATATCCTTTTTGGCTGAGGAAGAGGAAAGTAAAACTTTTGGGGTGATCTGTTTATCAATATAGTCTTCTTGAAAAGCCTGATAATGAGCTCCAACCCAATGCACAGTATCCATTCCATTTAGCTCTTTCTGGCTTTTGGTTAACTCAGGTTAGTGTGCTGCCTTTGACCTTTACTGGCATCAAGGAGGTGACTTTGGTATCCCAGAGAGTAGTCATGTTTGTGATGAATCAGATTGACTACAGACAAGTCAATCTCTGAGCCATGATTTACATCTAATTGACTTGCTCCCGTTGCCTTAATGATCAACATAACAGACAGTTCCCACTAGCCAGTCCTATCTGATCTATCATTTCACATCTGTGTCATCCTGGCTAGTCTTCCATGCCTCTCTTCCTTTCTTCAGACCCAGAGCTGAAAGAACCCCTTTGACTGAGCCCTACCAGGTTCAGAGACCAATCTTGGTTCTACTTAGGAAGAATTAAGATCAGAAGGCTCAGCATCATTTGACTCTCATACTAAGCATCCTCTTACTTCAAATCCTGTTTCAAATAATTGCTATTTTATCTTGCCCATGTGACCAAGCCACACCTTATCCCTAATTTCTTAAAGGACTGGCTTAGCCTTGGTTTTACAGGACCCTTTCTCCATGCAATACCCTTTCTCTGAAGTCTGCTCTCCACTAGCAGGCTTCCCTGAAGCCACGATTCTTTGTTGGCCCAGGTGTATATATACTATTTCCCATTCCTCTCTCCCAGGGATGTGAAGTAAAGATGCCCAACTTTTCTCCTTTCCCTGCTTCTTCTAATTAGGCCCGTAGCCAAGAGAAAGTGTCACTAATTACCATGGGATATAAGCCATGGCCATAGCTGATTAGACCAGAGATGAACCCTTGACTCTAGAGAAACTAATCCCTATACTAGGTTGAGACCATCAGCTTCCCTCCCCAAAATTTGAACTAGGAATCAAAGGGGCTGTGTGGAACTGACATTAGAGTCATGTTAATAGCAGGGCACCCTGAGGACTGATGGTTTAGAAGAGATCTGTGGCCTTATAATGAATAAACTCACTTTGGGGGCAAATTCAGGATGGATTTTGCTCCTGGCAAAAAAACTAAGACAGGCTAAGAACTGGCCTTCTGCTTTCATTTCTGTTTTGACTGTGAACTGAGTAATCAGGTAGATTTGGCCAGCACTGGAGAAACCTAGGTCCACAAAGGCCATATTTTCTTCTTTTTACATTATATTTTATTGATTTTGCTATTACAGTTGTCCTGATTTTCTCCCTTTGTTGCTCTCCACCGAGCACCCCCCTCAGGCAATCTCTCCACAATTGTTCATGTCCATGGTCATGCATGTAAGTTCTTTGGCTACTCCATGGCCTACACTGTACTTTACATCCCCATGGCTATTTTGTGATACCTATTTGTACTTCTTAATTTCCTCACCTCTTCACCCATTCCCCCCACATCCCCCTCCCAACTGGCAACCATCAAAATGTTCTCCATATCCATGATTCTGTCTCTGTTCTTCTTATTTGTTTAGTTTGCTTTTTAGATTCAATTGTTAATAGATATGTATTTTTTGCCATTTTATCAATCATAGTTTTGATCTTCTTCTTAAATAAATCTCTAACATTTCCTATAATAATGGTTTGGTGATGATGAACTCTATTTTTTTTTGTCTGGGAAGCTGCCTATCTGCCCTTCGATTCTAACTTATCTCAGCTGGGTAGAGCAATCTTGGCTGTAGTTCCCCATTTTTTGTCACTTTGAATATTTCTTGCCAATCCCTTCTAGCCTGCAAAGTTTCTTTTGAGAAATCAGCTGACAGTCTTATGGGAACTCCCCTGTAGGTAACACTGCTTTTGTCTTGCTGCTTTTAAGATTCTCTCTTTATCTTTAACCTTTGGCATTTTAATTGGGATGTGTCTTGGAGCAGGCCTCTTTGCATCAATCTTGTTTTGGATTTTCTGTGCTTCCTGGACTTGCATGTCTATTTCCTTTGCCAAATTAGGGAAGTTTCCTTTCATTATTTTTTCAAATACTAGATTTCTAATTTCTTGTTCTTTTTCTTCTCCTGGCACCCCTATAACGCAAATGTTGGAGCTCTTGGAGTTGTCCCAGAGGCTGCTTACACTATCCTCTTTTTTTGGATTCTTTTTTCTTCTTGTTGTTCTGATTGGTTGTTTTTTGCTTCCTTATGTTCCAAATCATTGATCTGATTCTCAGCTTCATCCACTCTACTATTGTTTCCCTGTAAATTGTTATTTCAATTTGTGTATCCTTCATTTCTGACTAGATCTTTTTTATGCTATTGAGTTCCTCACTAAGTTCCTTGAGTATCCTTATAACCAGTGTTTTGAACTCTGCATCTGATAGATTGCTAATCTCCATTTCATTCAGCAATTTTTCTGGAGTTTTGATCTGTTCTTTCATTTGGGGTAGGTTTCTTTGTATCCTCATTTTGGCAGCCTCCTTGTGTTTGTTTCTATGTATTAGGTAGAGCTCCTTTGACTCTGTGCCTTGGTAGCATGGCCAAATGTAGCAGATATCTTGTAGGATCCAGTGGCACAGCCTCCCCTATCACCCAAGCTGGGTACTTAAGATGTGCCCTTTGTGTGGGCTGAGTACACCCTCCTCTTGTAGTTGAGCCTTGATTGCTATTGGCAGGTCAATGGAAGGGATTTACCCAGGCCATTCAGCTGCAAGGATTGGCAGGGACCATTCAGCTGCTAGGCAGTTGGCAGTTACCAACTTCCATCCTCCATAGAGGATCAGCTGTGCAGGGGCAGGGTGGTGGTGCTCTGACCTAGTCTGTGGCTGTCTACTGAGTGTGCTGGCCCTGAGGTTTCCCGGGTGGTGCAGGCCAAAATCAGCCCCCACTTGTGTTCTGCCTGGGACCACCCTGCCTGAGCTATAAAGCAACTGAAGTGCCTGCTACTTCAGCTGGGCTTGGAGATTCCCAGGTGAAGCCAAGCTGTGAATATACTTTTGGCTGCTGGACCTGGGGCACACTGAGCCCAGCTGTTGCTTGTTTGAGAGGATTTAGGAAGTTGTGAAGCATAAGCTAAGACCAGCCATTCCTATGGAAAATAAATTTGGGTAGGCCCATAAGTTGTGTGGGGTGGAGTCTCTGGGGATCTCCAAGGTGGGTCGAACAGTGTTAGCCAGGTTGATGGAGTCTCAGATATGGCACCAGCCTGCCAGCTCTCTGAGGGGAGGGCCCAGAAAATGTCAGACACTTCAGCTTCCCCCTATACACCACTGGTGCCCCTCAAGCTGTCACCCCAGCACTGGAGCCCAGAGGGAGTAAGGTTAGGTGGGTGAGTCCATGTGTGGGTTCTTTAAGAGGAACTGCTTGGGACTCCAGAATTTTTCCCCACTGACTCAATGCTCACCGGTTTTTGCAGCCAGAAGTTGTGGGGACTTATATTCCTGACACTGGAACCCTGGGCTGGGGGATGTGGTGTGGGGCTGGAACTCCTCACTCCCGAGATATACCTCCCGAATTTTTATCCACCATATGTGGGTAAGGGACCAGCCTGCTCCACATATGTGCCCCTCCTAGCAGTCTGAATGGATGTGGTTTCTTTAATTCCATAATTGTCAGACTTCCATTCAACTTGATTTCTGATGGTTCTGAGTGATAGTTGTACTATATTTTAGTTGTAATTTTGATGTGGTTGTGCTTAAACAGGCAAGTCATGTCTGTCTATGCTGCTACCTTGACCAGAAGTCCACAAGGACCATATTTTCAAAGCCATAAATCTGGGCATGTGGTCTGATACGATCTCTGTGTATAGCAGGTTTCCATATAAGAGGCCATTTGAATGCCATCATGTTCATATTTTGCAGCTATTTCAAGGATTTATGAGAAATAAAGTTACATCATGCTGATCTAAAGCATCCAGGACGCAAGGTTATAATACCAATGACCAATACTTCGGCCCCCAGCATGTGACACCAGTCCTATAAACAGAGTAAGCCATCTAGTTTCAAAAGGAAAGAGCCTCATTTGTGCATCCTTCCACTTTCCAACTCCCAAACCCTGCCTGATGGCTGCTGGTGGCTTAGCAGCCTCAGTATGGCCCAGAAAGTCAGTCCCCACTCTGCAAAACAGACCCTCAAGCCCACCACCAGTCCAGGATGCCTGGCCATGTGGTATTAACCAAGCTCTGGAGCCTTGCTCATTACTTTGAACAGCAAGTGTCCACCATAGTAACCAGCCTCAAAAATGGCCCTTTCTCTTTATATGTGTACCCTTGTGCATTGGGCTCCCACACTGAATAGGACTGACCAGTGTCACCAATAGGTATGTGTTAATAATAGTGTATGCCTTCTAAGTTTGGTCATAAAAGATGTGGCTTTCTTGGATCATTTGTTCTAGAGGAAACCAGCTATCATGGTATAAGGACATTCAACAAGCCCTATGAAGAGGTCATTGTGACAAAGAAGAAAGGATTCCTGCCAATAGCCAGTTCCGATTTGCCAGGCAGGTGAATAAGTCACCCTGGAAGTGGACCCTCCAGCCCCAGTCAAGCCTTCAGATGTCTGTAATCTCAGCTGATACCTTCACAGTAACCTCACAAGAGACACTGAGCCAGAACCACCTAACTAAGTAAAATCCTTGATTCATGTAACCTGTGGGCTGAAAATGTCTATTGTTATTTTACATTGCTAAGTTTGAGGTTAATTTGTTGTGTGGTAATAGGTAATGAATACACCACCACCCCCTTTAAATTCACAAGGTTCCTCTATTTCCTCTTCACCTGCATTTCTAGCCAAGCCATGCTGCTACAGGGAAAGCCACCACAGCTGGTGCCACCTGTGCCCAAACATCCCTGAGACTGCATTCATCACTACAGGCCACACAGAGCCCCTCAATCTCAGCAGTCAGGGGCAGGATACTCCTCAAAAACACCTCCCTGGTCTAACAGCACCTAGAGCAGAGGCTACACATCCCTCACAGCCCTGGGAATGAATCATTTACATTTTTTTCTCTTAGAGCATTTTCTTCCTGATTATAAAAGTGATACATATTAATTATAGAAATTTGGAAAATTCAAAAATATATTTAAATGGAAGTTTAAATAACCCATAATCTCACTACCTAAAAATAATGACTCAGAATTCCAGTATCGCTTTAAATTAGTACAATTTAATTCATGCAAAGTTATATCCTGCTATATTTTTTAACATTAGATTGTGAGCATTTTCCCATTTCACAGGACATTCTGGGGATTTATGATTTTTAATGACTACATAGAATTACAATGTGTAGATATACCATTATTTGTTTAACCAGTCTCTATTTTTGGATATGTGGGTTGTTTCTAAGTCTTTGCTGTTATAAATAATTTTGTGGCAAATATTCATGTACATTAATCTTAGCCCATGACTCTGATTAATTCTATAGCTCATAAATCTGTTTGCATTTCATTTCTTTGGATCCTTAAGTTTCTTTGTTTAAAAAAACGTAACCAGTAACACATGCATAGAATTGAAAAGTTACAAGGTTATGCAGTGAAATATATCTTCCTCCCACTGGGGTTCTCTGATCCTACCAGTTTCTTTTTCCAGAGGCAGTAATTGTTACCAATTCTGGGGTACTCATAAGGAACTCTTCTATGCACATATAATCACAAATGTGTAGATCAGCAGACCCTTGGAAATCCTCAAGACCCGTTCAGGGACTCCACAAGGTCAAAACCCTTCTAATAATAATACCAAGGGCATTATTCATTTGCTTCACTTTTATTCTCTCACAAGTACACAAAGGCATTTTCTAGAGGGTACATGACTTGTGATGATATCATTGCTTTGACACTAATGGAATGTGTGGTTGTATATTCTTCAGGTTTCTAGAATTTTCTAAGACAATCCTTGATTGGGGTTCTTGGTAATTTTTAAGAGCGTAAGGGCCTCTTGAGACCAACATTTTTGAAATCTGTTGGTTCAGACCTTAAAGCATACACATGTGCTCACACACTCACAATTGCTGGTATGCCATGTTGTAGCTTTTTAAAATATGACAATACATCTTTGAGATTATTTCGTCTCGATATCTACAAAACAGCCTTGGTGTTTTAAAATAACTGTTTCATTCTATTTCATGATTGTTCCATATGTATTGTTCCTATTGATGAAATTTGTTTTTTTTCAAATCTTTGCTTTCATTGTTACTATTATATAACAATAGTACATAGAATAACCCTGTTTCTCTTCATTTTGTTCAAATGCACATAGTCCCCTCTCATCCTCAGGGGATATGTTACAAGACCCCCAATGGATGCCTGAAATTGCAGATAATGCCAAACTCTACAAACATTGTTTTTTCCTATACATACATACCTGTAATAAAGTTTATAAATTAGGTACAGTTTGAGTTTAACAACAATAGATAATAAAATATAAAAATTATAGCAACATGCTGCAACATGAGTTACGTGAGTGTGGCCTGCCCCCCACAGGGATTATACAAAGGGGTGATTCACGTCCCAGGTGGGAAGGAACGGGACAGCGTGCGATTTCATCATTCTTCCCAGAATGCTATACAATTTAAAATTCATGAACTGCTTATTTCTGGAATTTTCTGTATAATACTCTCAAACTGCAGTTGACCATAGGTAACTGGAACTGTGGAAAGTGAAACTGCAGCGAGGAAGGACTACGGTGCATCTCCACAGCAAACTCACAGTGGCGGAGCTGCTGGCTCAGAGGGCAGACACCTTTAAAACAGGTGCTGCCAAACTGCCTTCCACAGGGAATCTATGACTTGTTACAACGAAAGTAGCTGAGAGTGAGTGCTTCCTCACAACCTCACCCTCACGGGATGCCACCAAACTTTTGATCATAATATCTGATAGCTAAAAACATGGTATCCTATTGTACTTTTAAATTCCATTTCTCTTATTAACAGTAGATCAGTACATATTCCTATTTTGAAAAATCTTTTGTATCTTTTCTGGAAAGTTTCTGCTTATGTGCTTTGCCCATGTGTCTTTTGATTTGTTGGTTCTTTCTTATTTATTAGTAGGATTTCTTTACATATTAAGGAAATTAGCACATTCCTGTTTTTTTATCTTTTGGTTATTTTATCTTACCACACAAAATAAATTTTGCAACTATCAAATTAATAATCTCTTTTACAGCTTCTGGGTTATAAGCTCCCGCCCCTACACATACAATATTTTTAAATCTATCCTATATTTTCCTCTAGTATTTTTATGAGTTCTTAGGTTTTAATTTCTTTAATGTATTTGGATTTTTTTGGTAAAGAATTAGATTAGAACCCTGGCTGGTGTGGCTCAGTGGACTGAGTGCCAGCCTGCACACTGAAACGTCACTGGTTCAATTCTCGTTCAAGGCGTATGTGTGGGTTATGGGCCAGGTCCCCAGTCAGGGGCATGCGAGAGACAACCAATAGATGTATCTTTTACACATAGATATTTCTCTCCCTCTCTTTCTCCCTCCCTTCCCCTCTCTCTAAAGGTAAATAAATACAATCTTTTTAAAAAAATAATTAGATTAGAATCCAAGTTTTTTTATTTCCTTCCTATATAGGACTCACTGAATAAACTCAATGCATATTTCATTAAAATATCTTTTCCTCAGCCCTGGCCAGTGTGGCTCAGTTGATTGGAGCATTGTTCCATAAACTGAAAGGCTGCAGGTTCGATTCCCAGTCAGGGCACATACCTATCAAGGCTCTTATGAGAGACAACCACTTGATGTTTCTCTCTCACACTGATATTTCTCTCCCCCTTTCTCTCCCTCCCTTCCCTTTTCTCTAAAATCAATAAGCATGTCCTTGGGTGAAGATATATATAATCTTTTCCTCAATGATAAGAAATGCCTTTATTATAAAATAATGTTTGCAAGACTTCTGGCTAAGATGGAGGCGTAGGTAGACAGACACACTGTGCCTCCTCACACAACCAAAAGAAGGACAACAAATTGAAAAACAAAAAAACAACCAGAACTAACAGAAAGTCAAACTGTATGGAAATCCAACAACCAAGGAGTTAAAGAAGAAACACTCACCCAGACCAGTAGTAGGGACAGAGCAGGGCAGCTGGGCAGAGAGGACTCTCAGCAAGGCAGCAGCTGGGGGACCCGGTGAAATGGTGGATTGTGGACTGGGTAGTCCCACACCCAGGTGCGGATAAACTGGGAGGAACAACTAGGGAGCGAGACAGACCACACAACTCAGGGATCCAGCACGAGGAAATAAAGCCTCAAACCTCTGACTGAAAACACCTGTTAGGGTTGTGGAGGCAGTGGGAGAAACTCCCAGCCTCACAGGAGAGTTCGTTGGAGAGACCCACAGGGTCCTAGAATGTACACAGACCCACCTTCCCCGGGAATCAGCACCAGAAGGGCCCAATTTGCTTGTGGGTAGCAAGGGAAGTGACTGAAAATCAACAGAAAGCAGAGCAAGCGGCACTGTTCCCTCTCAGACCCCTCCCCCACATACAGCAACTTACAACTCAGCGACCTGGGTTGCCCCGCCCTGGTGAACACCTAAGGCTCTGCCCCTTACTATGTAACAAGCATGCCAAGACAAAAAAAAAATGGCCCAAATGAAAGAACAGATTAAAGTTCCAGAAAAAATACAACTAAGCAATGAAGAGATAATCAACCTATCAGATGCACAGTTCAAAACACTGGTAATCAGGATACTCACAGAATTGGTTGAATATGGTCACAAATTAGATGAAAAATGAAGCCTATGCTAAGTGAAATAAAGGAAAATGTACAGGGAACCAACAGTGACGGGAAGGAAACCAGGACTCAAATCAACGGTGTGGACCAGAAGGAAGAAAGATACATTCAACCAGAACACAATGAAGAAACAAGAATTCAAAAAAATGAGGAGAGGCTTAGGAACTTCCAGGACATCTTTAAACATACGTTCCAACATACGAGTCATAGGGGTACCAGAAGGAGAAGAGGAAGAGCAAGAAACTGAAAATTTATTTGAACAAATAATGAAGGAGAACTTCCCCAATCTGGCAAAGGAAATAGACTTCCAGGAAGCCCAGGAAGCTCAGAGAGTACCAAAGAAGTTGGACCCAAAGAAACACACATACCAAGGTACATCATAATTAAGTTACCCAAGATTAAAGATAAGGAAAGAATCTTAAAAGCAGCAAGAGAAAAGGAGATAGTTACCTACAAAGGAGTGCCCATAAGACTGTCAGCTGATTTCGCAAAAGAAACCTTACAGGCAAGAAGGGGCTGGCAAGAAGTATTCCAAGTCATGAAAGGCAAGGACCTACATCCAAGATTACTCTATCCAGCAAAGCTTTCGTTTAGAATGGAAAGGCAGATAAAGTGCTTCCAAGACAAGGTCAAGTTCAAGGAGTTCATCATCACCAAGCCCTTATTATATGAAAAGTTAAAGGGACTTATGTAAGAAAAAGAAGATAAAAAATATGAGCAGTAAAATGACAACAAACTCACAGTTATTAACAACCACACCTAAAACAAAAACAAAAACAAACTAAGCAAACAACTAGAACAGGAACAGAATCACAGAAATGGAGATTACATGGAGGGTTATCATCAGAGGAGTGGGTGGGGAGAGAGGGGGAAAAGGTACAGGGAATAAGAAACATAAATGGTAGGTAGAAAATAGACAGGGGGAGGTTAAGAATAGTATAGGAAA
>VMDR010030472.1:0-12386 GCA_007922815.1 Macrotus californicus
AAAAAAAAAAAGGTCTCCTGCTGGCTTCAAACCAGCCAAGCCAGTTCTGCTTGCTCCAGTTCTTCCTGGCTGCATCAGGCTGAGGGGGGATTGGTTTCAGTTTTGTCCCTTCCTGAGCCAAAGACTTCACTGTTGCCCAGCCTCAGGCCCAGTTCCTCAGTTTGCTTCCGGGCCCCTAGTGCTAAGCCTTCAGACCATCAGTTGGCTATCCTTGAGGTGTTCCCATTAGGGACAATTCATTCACCTCCTTCTTGCTCTTTGCTGTCCTTGTTGCTAGGGACTCTCAAGAGTTCCTTCAGGCTAGTTCAGCCCCCCCCCCCTGCCACTGAGTTAAGCCTTTCTGGGGATTGCTGACTCCCTGAGCCCTTCCGTTCTCCTCTGCGGAGGTGTCTATGCCTTCCTCTTAGAGAGCCAGTCAGGTGTCGCTGGTGCTGCGGATGCAGGTGGGCACCTCCTCTGATGCTTCCCCTGGGGTCTAGGGGTTGGGTGCGCAGTGCCTCTGGGCGTCAGGGTCATGTGCACTCCCTCCCGGAGCTCCGGTTGTGCGCTCTCAGCCTCCACTACTGAGAGGGAACAGGCAGCTTCTGGTCCCACAGGTTCTGGTGCGTACCATCCCAGGGCTTCATGTGTGAGCTCAGGGCCTTCCGTGCCATCGTGGGAGTGCCCCTCAGCTGGGCGGGGGTAGGGGTGCAGTAGGTTGGGGTGGCTGCTGCAGGAGAAATCCCCAAACAGCTGCTGAGTGCCTCTTTTTTCTCTTTTTCTTTTTGAAAAACTCCTTCTGCTCAAACCTGCCACTCCAAACAAGCGCCTGGCCTCCCACACAGACTGGCTCTACAATTAGACAGGGGACTGACTGAGTCTGGGTCCCTCATGGCCCAATTCTCCCCATCTGGAATCCACAGTCTCAGTGGGTGCACACAGCCCTTGTGTTTTCACCACTTGGTCCATATTCGCCCCCTGTGAATTCAAGCATCCAGGTCTTTTCTGGGGTTGCTCAAACCTTGTTTGGCAGGGGAGGGAGCCCTTGACCCTGCTCTCTCCCTAGATTCCTATGGCAGACCCCGCAGGTGCCAGGCCTAGGGCTGCAGCCTCCCTGGTCCCCGTGCTGGTCCCAGGACCTTATTGTTCTGAAGCACGCTGCTTACCGTGTGATTTTTCAATGCCCTGTACAATTTTGGTCTCCAATCTTTATATATGCTGGGATACCATTGGCTGTTTGCTCTGTTCCTCAGAAGATCAGCGAGGTGTTTCACCTGTGCACAGGGGGAAGTGGACTCCGCTCCCACCTATCTCGCCGCCATCTTCCTAATCCTTGCTTAATTTTTTAAAATAAAATTAACAGAAGGCTAAATAGAGTAATATTCCATTTTCAAAACAGGAAAACTAAACAGTATATTGCATAGAAGTGCAATATATTATACATATACACACATGAGAATGATAAACAGAAAATTCAGGAGAATGGTGTTTTAGTCTTTAGGCCAATTCCTCAGCAGCCCTCAGCCTTCTTATTCCCTTGTGGGTGGATGGGGATCTTATCACTAGTTTTGATCAATCAATTAGTTGAAATGATGAGAACCATTTTTAGGGTTAGTATTCAATTACCAATGTGACATTCTCTAGAATGCTCACATACTCTTTCTGCTCTCCTCCTTCTTCCTCTTTCTTTCCCTCTGGAGCAACATCTGAGAATATTTGAGATAGTGGGGAGCTTCCCACTAATAGATGTAATATCAGTGATTTATGGGTGGATATATACGACTAGGTCTATCCAGAAAGTATCCAGCCATACAACATGGAAAATAGAGCCATTTCTTGAGGAAGATACAAGAAACGTTGTACATAGGACAATGACTCCTCAGTCCTCTTCAAAGTTATAACCTTCTTGAGGAAACCTGGTTCATGGGTAGAGGCTTCAATCAACTTATTAGCAACTGCAGCACGATGTTGCTTCTGCTCTGGTAGCAGAAGCTGTAGAACAAATTTTGCCACAACACGTATCATGCTAAGATTCTGTGTCAATGTCTCGGGCATGGTAATTTTTGGAATCCCAGCTCAATTTCTAGTTCTCACATTGTTGGTCGCCCATCTTTGTTGATTACAACCCGTACACATTCAACATTCTCAGGTGTTCTGAGAACATGGATCACTTTCAACAGATTCTTGACCATCTTTGAAGCATTTATTCCACACTTTCATTTGTGCTGCACTCATTGGATTGTCTCTGAAAGCCTTCTGAATCATCTGAATAGTTTCCATGGAGGGCTGTTCAAGCTTAATGCAACATCTGATGCAGATCTGTTGCTCTACTCACTCAGTCATTTTGAATGCTACGGTCACACAGTACACACGCCCACTCAATGGCATCTACCACCCGCACTGATGAGTACAGTGAAGTTGTCATTGTTCACACATGTGCATTCTAGCCCACTCTCCTTGGCTGCCAGGTTACATCCATGTTACACAAACCATCCTCATTATATTAATAATGGCTGGACTTTTTTTGGTGAGACCTTCATATATATATATATATATATATATATATATATATATATATATATATATATATATATATATATATATATCCCCAGGGAAGCTCAGGAAGGAGGCCTTGGATGGAGCATACCATGAACAAGGGTTGGCCCATGCAGTTGGCAGGAAGGGAAGGGTATTTCAGGAAGTTGACACATCCATCATATGCAAATCCAAAATATGACAACACCTGGTGTCTCCAGAAAATGACAAGAAGTTCCAAGAGGCTCATAAACAGAGTGTGGGGAGCACATGGTAGGTCTATGGCCAGAACACAGCACTCCTCGTGAGGGGTCCACGGGGCCTGGCTAATATTTATTCTCTCCAACAGACTTTGGCTTTGCGTTTTTGTCCATCTCCTATTTCTGCTCAGTTGTACCACATTAATTTCCACATATAATTATGTTCACATAAATATTTCTCAATGTCAAAGTTCACATGGAACTCCACCTATTCCTGGTGCTTCCAGGGCTAAAGAACTCCTGGAAAAAAATATGTTATGGCATCTGGAAAAGGCAGGGGGTTAATCTGGTCCAACTGAGAAAATTTTTCCTGGGAGCCTATTTTGGCCTTTTTCCCAAAGAGCTTACAGTCTAGGAGGGAAAACAAGGAAACACATACATGCCATATGATGTGATAGGTCAAGAGTAGAAATCGACTGCTAGCCACAGGTAGCAGAGACTGGAACAAGGGAATGTCCAGCAGCCCTGGGAAAACAGGACACATGAGCTGAGTCCGGAAGGATGGTCTTCAGTCACCAGATTGGTGGAAATAAAGAGGTTTAGTACCATTAAGAGCTGGTAAAGGGTTATGAGTATTCTCATACATTGTTAGTGGGGGCATAACTTGGCTTGACCACCATAAAGGGCAATTTGCTGGTATCCATTAAAACCTTTATACACAAGCTTCCATGACCTAAAAAATTCAACTTGCCTAAGGCTATGTTAGGGAAACAATTAAACAAGTGCCTACAGAGTCATATGCAAAGGGTACACATTCAGCCCTTATTTGTCGTAATAAAAAATTGGTTAAAACTAATGGACCCCTCTAAGGGAGAACTATGAAATAAATGGTGGTTTGCAAATAGAATGCAGCATTCATTTAAAAATGACATGCACACTGATGTGGGAAGATCTCAAGAAGTATTATTGAATAGAAAACCCAAATTTTAGAATGCTACATAGAGTATGACACTGTTTGTGTGAATACACACCCACACATGCACATGCGCTTGCCCAGAGGAAGCCATTAACTCAGACATGGCTCTTTGCAGGAGTAGTAAGCCATGGCACTACTGATGGAGGAGGGCCAGGGGTGATGGGGAGCCCTGGAAGGTGAAACATCCTTCTGGCATAATACATGGTATTTGTTTTTCTCTGCACTGAGGTGGCATTTGGATCTGGAAAGGGGAATATTTTATCCCCCTGGAACCAGAGTAGCATGTCTATCCCAACTCAAAGTGCACAGGTATGAGGCTTTTTGAGAACATATTCACAGAATTTGTTAAAAAAAGAGGAAGCCTGCCCTCAAGGCAGCATGTCAAATGTGTGTTGAGTTCGGGATTGGGACAAGAAAAAAATTGCAGACCAGGCAGACTGAGTCCAGGCAGAAGATCCATGAGCAGCTGGGTCAATGTCCCATTGCCCTGGGATTTTTCAGCAAGAGCAGAATTTCACTTTTCCAGGGCTACTGAGAAAGGTCCAGGTAGGAACATAAAAAGAGGACAGCAAGGGGATCATTTTTCACCCTGAAAACAGTTTCCCAAAGTTGACATGCTGATTGCAGGATGAGTACGGACAGATGTAAGGGAAGTGTATAGGCAACATGACCAGTCATGAAGCAAAGGCTATGACTTTGTCTGTTCCCCTCTCTCTGGACCTGGAGCTTCCTGAGGTTCCCTTCCCCAGGTGCTAGAACCTGGCTAGGACTCTGAGTCCAGTGCCTAAGAAGTCTGGCAAACTGTGTAGAACCTCAATGAAGAGGTCAGGGGCCAGTACATGCTTCTACAATAGCAGGGAGCTGGGGCGTTTTGCAGGAAAATGAGCAGGAAATTCCAAGTCCTGTAGATAGAATCAAAATAGTGGAGATAAAGGAAAGACAGGATTTCCCAAGTGCACGAACTCTGTGCAAGTGGGACAGATACTCAAGTCAGACACATGAATTCCATGTGCTGACATATTCCCAGCCTGAATGAGATGTAATTTCCAACTCATGGTTAGAGGTCAGTGGGCAAGTGTGATTGGCTGCAGGAATTAATAAAGACTAGAACCATGCAATTACACAGACATAGAGATTAGCAAATAATCCCCTTTCAGTCTTTTTGAGAAGATCTCATTTAAATAAAAGGAGATCTCATTTTGATGCTAGAAGTTCTTTAACAACTAACTTTGCTAATTTCCCCTTATCAAAAACGAAATATCAGATTCAGTCTAGGGCAGGCTCATCATTCCTTTTATTATTACCTTCTATTTATGGCAATTGTGTGAGTTATCTATTGATGCATAACAAATTTCCACAAACAGGGCTTACAAGCACACACATTTATGATCTCATAGCTTTCTAGGTCTCTGCTTCAGGGTCTCTCAAAAGTTTCCAGTCAAGTTGTTGACCAGGGCTGGGGTCTCATTTGAAGCTCAACTGGGAAAAAATTTGCTTCCAAAATTGTGTGGTTTTTGACAGGATTCAGTTTGTGGGTTATTGACTGAAGGCCTCAGCTTTTTGCTGGCTGTTGACCAGAGTTTTTACTCTCATTCTTGACATATGGATCTTTCCATATTGTGGCTTTCTTCATTAAAGCAGAGAAAGGGAGAGCCAATGGAGTCTGCTAGCAAGACAGAAGTTACAATCTTATATAACAAATCATGGAGGTAATATCTCATGCCTGTTGCCATTAGGTTAGATTGGAAGTAAATCCTGGGTCCTGCCTGCTCTCAAGGGGTAGAGATTACATCGAGGCTTAAATGCAAGGATGTAGGGATAATTTGGAGCTATTTTAGAGTCTGTCTGTCACAGCAATTGTCATTGTTTTCTGTTTAAGAAAGTGATATACAATTTCTATTATAAGTAGACTTATTTAATCAAATTAGAAATAACTTGATATAAAAAAAAGAGTCCACAATAGCATGAATATAGGTGGAAGCCCAGAAATAGAGATACTCAAGGTTATCATGGTGTGCTAGTCATAGTGCTTTTTCATTCATTCACTCATTTGTTTATCTGTTCATCTGTCTGCATCAGTCAGGGTTCTCTGGAGAAACAGAATATATATATAAACAGTGAGGGAGTATGATTGATTGATTATGGGAATTGGGTTATGGGATTGTAAAGACCAAGAAGTCCTATGATCTGCCATCTGCAAGCTGGAGAACCAGGAAAGCTGGTGGTCTAATTCAGTCCAAGTCCAAAGCACTAAAAACCAGGAGATCTGGTGTTGTGAGTCCCAATTCAAGTCCAGATGCCTGATAACTAGGACTGTCTACAGTGTAGGTCCCAGTCTGAGTCTAACGGTCCCAGAGAACAAGAGCAGGAGAATATGATTCCCCAGCTCAAGCAGAGAGTAAACTCACCATTCCCCCACCTTTTTGTTCTACTCAGGCCCTCCATGGATTGAATAATGTCCACTCACATTGGTTAAGGTAGATCTTCTTTACTCAGTGTACCGATTCACAGGCTGATCTCTTCCAGAAACACATTCACAGACACACTCAGACCTAATGCTCTAACAGCTTTCTGGTCTTCCCTTCACCTAGCCAAGTGGATACATAAAATTAACCATCACAGCTGTCCATCTGCCTATCCATCTACTTATCATGGAATAACATCAGTCTAGTTCTAGCCTTCCCCTGTTCTCCGAAGTATGGAGATGGAAAAGATGCACTCTAAGTCTTTTAAGGAATTTGGTTTAGCAATGAGTTTCTATATACTGGCTACACATTTGAATCCCTTGGAGAGCTTTTTGGAAAATGCCAATGACCAGGCACCGTCACAGACCAATCGAATGAGAATTCTCCATTGTGGGTCCCAAGGAATTATAATATGTCTCCAGAACCGAGGTCACTGTTGTGGTGACTCCAGGGTGCCAATCCATTTGCAGCACATTTGGCAGATGGAGAAATTGTTGGAGATACAGGCAGCAAGCCCCACAACTACAAGCAAGCCAGCAAGTTCAAATTGTCTCTTCTCCACAGAGGTGGTTGACTTTGAGGAGGGAACAGGCTAAACCCTGCACTGAACTCCAGTCCCTGTTCTTAATCTTGAGGTTTATCCCAGACCTGCAATGTGACCTCCAGCATGAACTCTAAACTGACCTTCATATCAAACTCCAGCCCCAACTCTTCCTCTGGTTTGCTTTTCCAGAGGCTGGAGACGAGTGATCCTGTATTACGCATGCATTTCATGGTGGAGGTCTTGCCACCTCTAACTAGCTCTGCTTGGCCTGCTGCCCTGGCCAGGAGCAAGAGTAAGCACCAGCATCTTGAGCAGGTCAGCTTCAACCTTTTCTACCTTCTCACCACCCGGGCATAGAGATGGAGGCTCATCTACCACCAACATAGGCCCTTCTTCACTTCCCTTGTCCTGCTTCTGGAAAGGAGTGTCTATAAATGTAGGTATACATATCCAGAAGGATCATTCATTAATTCATTGTTCATTTATTAACTACTTATCATATATTATGCTCTATAAGGGATAGATATAATACCTAGTTCCAGGTAGAAAGGAATCAGAAATCATGTGAACTGAGAAGTACATTAGAGAGTTCCAGATCTTGACCAATGCCACAAAATACAATGAAGAGGGGGAATCAGAACAAGGGGATAAAGAGTGCCTTGGGGCAAGCATTATTTTTGGTAGAATGATCACAGAAAGTCTTTCTGAGAGATGACTTTTAAGTGGTATGTAGATGTCACAAAAGTCAAAGCTGGTGGTCCAGGCCAGACTGCCCAGTAGAACTTTCCATGATAGTGGGGATGTACTGTGTCCGCACTCTGACACCATAGCCATTAGCCCCTTGTAGCTACTGAGCACTTTAAATGTGGTGGCTACTGTCACTGAGGAATTAAATCTTTAGTTTTATTTAATTTTAATTAATTTAAATTTAAATAGCTGCATTTGACTAGTGGCTTTCCTATTGGACATTTAAGATAAGACCTGAATGATGAGAAGAATCCACTTCTGTGGAGATCTGGAGAGAGAGCATTTCAGGGTGAGGAATGACCAAATGCGAGAAGGGGAGGGATTTGGAATGTGAAGACAAGACAGAGAGAAGGCCAAGTGGAACTTGGAGGAAATGGAATTGCATTGAGAGGACATATCACATGGAGCCTGTAGAAAGAGACCATGAGAAGGGGGTATGATTTAAAAGTATGTATAATGAGAGATTATTGAATGATGTGACATAATGATAATGGTCATAAAGTGTAAGTAGATTTATTAAGTGGGTTTTATGGACATATGATTCAATCCTCACTCCTCAACCCTCAATAATATCAGTGAAATCTTCTTGTTATCACTAAAATATCCATTTTAGATGGGGAAACTCAGGCATGCAGAGCTAAATTACCATCTGTAAGTGGAAGGGTTAGTATCTGAACTGAGGTAATTGGCTCCAGAGTCCATGCTCTTAACCACTAGACTAACCTGCTTCTCTTTCAGCTAAAGCAAGATTTGAAAACTCACTTTTGCCCAGTGTGCATAATGAGATAAAGGGAGCAAGACTGGGGGAAGAGGTTGAAGATGACGTGCTATGTACCAGAGAAGTGCCAGAGGAATGATGGGAAGAAGAGGTTACACTTAAAATACATTTTAAAAATAGAGGCAACAGTTTCCTGTAATTGGATTGCTTGGGGGTGAGTGAGGCCAAGAAGAATCAGCAATGGCTCCCTAAGTTTGGAGCTCAGCAACGGAGTGGATAGTGGTGCCCTTTCCAGAGGGCAGAAAGACTGAAGGTGCACAGAACCTGGGCTGGTGGAAAGGGGAGGGTGCTATAACATGATGTTGGGAAAGTTATTGGGTATAATTCTATGCCTCAATTTGGTAACATGTTATTACTACCTTTCTTTTTCTTCCTTGCCTTCTTTCCAACTGTTCTCTTTTTCTTCTTTATTTCTTCCATCATTCAGCAAATATTTATTGAGACCAACTTGATGCTAGGTACTGTGTGGCTGGGGATACAGCAGGTTACAAAAGTGCCAAATTATACCCCGTCTTGGGAGCATGCATCTCTTTTGAGGACAGACAGACTATGTGCAAGAAAATGAACATGTAAACATATAACAACAAGACCTCTGAAGACAGTTCCTGGGGAGGAGGATTGTACTCTGAGTGGGTGACGTTTGAGCCAAGACCTGAATAATAAGAAAGAGACAGTTATGAGAAAAGCGGAGGGAAGTGTGTGTGTGTGTGTGTGTGTGTCAGAGGCAAAGAGAGACAGAGCGAACTCTGTAGGGGATTGGTGTGCATGAATATTTACCTGATCATCTAAGAACCAGCCATTTTCATATTGTAGCATGTGTATGTGTTTGTGTATACCTTTCTGGGTGCACATGGAGCTTCTTTCCCAGCTATCAGTCATTTCTTCACCTGTTATGTAATCAGAGTGATTGGTTTGAAAATCTTCATGAGCCCCAAGCTGTGAGAGTCACATCTAAATACAGACAGAGTAGGATGTACTAATTAATTTATGACTGTGGTTTCATCATGGAAGCTAGAGATCTCAATTTGGGAAGGCAGCTTTTCAAAGGAACTATCTCAGGGACAACATGGAAGGCTGTTACCTGGGTATTTTGTAGAAGAGGCTGTCCTGCCATTCTGGTCAAATGTAGAGAAAAGGGGGCTTCTGGGCTGCATTTCCTCAGCAGAGTGCAAGTTTCCTTCCACACTGAATCGATTGCAACAAAACACTAAAGCTGGTGCCCGGCAGTGTGACCAAACATTGCTCTTCACAGCACTGTTCACACCTATTGCTCTGCTCATGTGGATGAATGTGTCCATCTTGATGGACTTCTTCTACAGGTTTCCATGGCCAGTCATGAATTGACCCAAGTGAAACTTTCACCAATGAAATAGCAAGTGCTTTGACTGAGCATTATCTCTCTAGCTGCCTGGGTTCCTTGGATCACAGGGAAGAAACATGTACAAATTACTTACAAAAGCAAAGTTTGTTTCAAGGATGCACGTGAGGCAAAAGTTAAGTGACCTCACGGTGAGCACAGTTCCTAAGATGGTATTCTCTGTGAATGCACAGTATACACTGGCGGCAATGATTAACATGCACACTGGGCAGTTAGTTAATTCCTCTGAGGCACTGTGTTCTTAGTCTGTTTGGGCTGCTGTAATGAAACACTGCTGACTTGGGTGGCTTAAACAATAAACATCTATTTCTTACATTTCTGTAGAATGGAAGTCTAAGATCAAGGCACTGGCCAATTCCATGTCCTGTGAGGACTTCCTGGTTCATAAAGGGTGGTCTTTTCATTTTCTTCCTGTGTCTTCACATGGCAGAGTGGGTGCGAGGTTTCTGGGGTCGCTTTTATAAGGTCACTAATTCCATTCATGACACCTCCACCTTCATGACCTAATCCCCTACCAAAGGCTCCACCTCCTAATGTGATCACATTGGAGGTTGGGATTTAACATGAATTTTGTAGGGGCACAAACATTCAGTCTATAGCAGAACCATAAGCACCAGTCCTTTTGATGTTTATGAAACACACTCAGAGATTGGTCTTGCTTGTGATTCCCTACTGTGTTCAATGAGGAAATTGAGGTGAGGTTTGAGGTGATTAAATAGTTTTCCCAAAGTCCTTTGCAGTGAGAATGGCAGACCCAGGTCCCAGAGCAGACACCATGTGTGTCAGCTGCAGCAGCTTGAGGGACACTCATCCAAGTGAACAGAACCCCGGGCTCAGGAGGCATGACCACGACGGCCAACAAGTGATTTTCCTGGCAGGCAGTGGTGCCAGCCTCCGCCAAGAGCATATGCTAGCATCTTGAGAACTTGAGAAGCAGGTGGAACAAAGCAAAAGGGGGTCCAAGCAAATGCAAGACTTGGATAAAAAGCTGGTATATTGGCAGTCACCTTCATAAGGAGCAACATCTTCATCAATCCGAGGCTGAGGACTGAGGTGGCCCCCGCAGTTAGAGGCAGCAGGGCTCAGACACACATAAGGGTGGCAGAAGCTGACTCAGTCAGAGCAAGGAAGGCTTGGGTCAGCAGCAGGATGTAGGTGAAAAGGAAGGAGGGCTGGTAACAGCCCCAAGACAGTGAGGAGCTGCCCCACAGCTGGGAGTGAAGCATGAGGTGAGGAGACCTGGAGTGCAGCCTTCCCGAGAAGAGACCACCCGTCACCATCTGTTAAGCCATGAGCACAAGGTGCCTGCGCAGGCATACTGACATCTCTGTAAACGTGACTTAATTGTGGTACCTATCCTTTGAAATGCTGGTCCCAAGGAAAGAAAATACAGTAAAACCACTAATAGAAGTTGGTATGTGAGGGTCTACATGGGGGCAGTCTTTGAGTGTGTATGAATAAAGTATCAGAGAGGAACACTCCGGGTGGAATCTCCAGTCAATGACAGGTTCACAGTGTTCCGTAATTTCATTCATTTTAAATCAGTCACTGTCTTGTCTTAGAATCTCTGGAGTCCAATGCCCAATAAAAAAAGAGGATAGGGTGAACAAGTTGGGGGTGAAAGGACACAGATGGAAGCTGAGGTTGAGGGTAGGCAATGGCTTAGATTTTGGAACCCTGCTTCCCAGCCCAAGGGTCTGAGCATTTACTTCAAGGGACTGCCACATCCCTATAGATACCAAACATTGTACAAACTAAATCAATAAAAACTCATATAAACACACACATACACACATTGTGACCTTTCAAAAACAGCTTCAGTGCGGATGACTCAAGTCACACATTCATTTTAAAGGATTGTAGAATTCGTAGTTATTTTCTGTCCATATGTGTGTTCTAAGTCTAACCATATGAACAAGTGAACTTCTGTCATATGGTAGTCTACTGATGCTAAAGGTGGATGATTGCACTGGGAAAAGTCGGACAGGGATAAATGAAAGCAATGCCTATGACTTGAGCGGTTAGAGTCACGGGCCTCATGAAGTAGTCAAGATCTGCCCAGCAACAAGGCTTCCCAAACGTTTGGGCACCTTGGAGTGGCAAGAAGATTTCTAGTAATTCGCTGGAATATATGCCAAGCACAAGATGTTTGATGCACTAAGAGTCAGTTGTATGGACACCCATTTGAGAGATGGGTTTCTGTGAATCAGATTCATCCATTACAGAGGCATTAGACAACTGGGAACAGTCATTTAGATTAAAAATTTCAGCAAAGCCATCTCCTCTGTAGGCTCAACATACAGGTTTGTTCGCACCCACTACAGGCTACATGACACTAGCAACAGTAACAAGAGGGGACATTTGCCAGTACTTGCTGTATGTGAGGACACCTGGTATCTTTTCTTGGGAGTGAATAAATGTTATCTTTATTCCATGGGTGATGGAAATGAGTTGCTCAAAGTGAGTATGATTCAGAAATGGGACCCTTAAGTCCCATGCCCTTGCTCCAACCACCATTCTCTTGGGTTACAGTTCATCAGGAGAGCCCAGAAGATATTGTTAATTTATGCACCATTTATTCTCTCGTAGAACATTAAGGAAAATGTGAAGTGTCTACATACCTCTAATGCAGGCAATCTGAAGGCGGCTGTGCCGCTGACCCTTTTGCAGAGAATGGGCACTTTACATCTAACACAGGTGATTGCTCTCTCCCTGGGCATTCATGATGGTGTCCATTTGCTTCAATTGAGGGGGCCCTGGAGAGAGATATAACAAATTGAATGA
>VMDR010030473.1:0-12367 GCA_007922815.1 Macrotus californicus
TAAAGACCAAACAGTATGCAAGATTTTAAAATGCTGTACAGGACTTGTCAGATATGTGCACTGACCATTGGAAATGATTAATAAATTTCCAATGTATGGGTTACAAATACTTAGAATACCACTACTTGATGTCCCCATAGGGAACCATCACCCTTGGCTTATCCATTGTTACAGACAGGATACCTGTTAGCCCTGAGAGTTTCCTGTTTGAGCTTGGCTTTAACTTTTTGCAATTTTCTTTCTAGGGCAGGTTGAAATTTCCAGAACATCTATTTTGATAGAAATATATACAAACAAATAGAACATAGTTATATTATTCTGTTTGACAAACCTTCCCATGTAATTTTGAGCATATTAAATAGGCCTAATTTGGCCCTGGCTGGTGTGGCTCAGTGGACTGAGCCCTAGCCTGCAAACCAAAGGGTCACTGATTCAATTCCCAGTCAGGGCACATGCCTGGGTTGCGCCCCAGTTCCTCAGTTGGGGATGCACGAGAGGCAAACACACATTGATGTTTCTCTCCCTCTCTTTCTCTCTCCCTTCCCCTCTCTCTAAAAAAATAAATAAATAAAATCTTTTTAAAAACAAACAAATAAATAAATAAATAAATAGACCTGATTTGTTCAAAAACTTTTATAAGGAGGGAGAATAAATCCTTGAGGTGTTCCAGGAGCCATTGGAATAACTTAAAGTCATTTCTCAGTTTTTTTAATTTAAACTTTGGGAAGGTTGTAAAATATATTTAACTAAAAGATTATAACAAAACCTTGTTGTAAAGCCAATATGTATATTTGATAATAACTTTAAGAAACATTAATCAAATTTAAAACCAGGCTTTTTTTAATTTAATTTATTTATTTTTAGAGAGAGGGGAAGGGACGGTGAAAGAGAGGGAAAAAAACATCAATATGTGGTTGCCTCTCACATGGCCCTCCACTGGGGACCTGGCCTGCAACCCTGGCATGTGCCCTGATTGGGAATTGAACTGGCAACCCTTTGATTCACAGCCCATGCTCAATCCACTGAGCTATACCACCCAGAGCTAAAACCAGTTTTGATATCAAATAATTTGTCCAAACCAGCAGATCCTGTTTAATTTATAGTAGTATTTAATTTCTGTAGGCTAATAAAATATTACATCCTAGTTATGCCATCTGGAGGCAGAAAAATGCACATGTAATACACAGACAAATACATAGGATATACAGGCCATACATATGAAGACTGAACACATAAAGACCATAAACATAATTTGAATTACTAATTTTTGTAGAAAAAGCACAAGATTTTTCACATTTTCTTTTGACATCTTTTAAGATGACTGGGAAAGGGGATCCAAGGTCCTAACTGCCAAGCAAGAAAATCTGTTGAGACTCTCAATAAAAGCTTTAAGGACTGTTAATGAGTGGTGGAAATAACACCTCAGTCCAAGGAATTGAGCAACAGGAAAGAGCCTGGATGGGGCTGCTATGTCTCCCTGCAATGTCAGAAACCTGGGAACAGGAGATAAATGCTCCAGATAGAGGACCGGGAGTTACAGTAATAAAAATAACTCCAGGTCCCACCAGAGTCAAAGAATGTTACCAGAGAGAAATTAGGTGAAGGAAGGGGTCCTGGAGTCTGAGGTTTCTTTCTTCACAAATCTGCAACTTTAACCAACTTTCATAAGCCTTTGACAAATTTTACAAGTTCCCTCCCTAGATTGAGAAACATAAATTCCTGTATTGGCAAATGCACTCTCACGTTTCTCATTTCCTCTTGGCTTTTATTGATAATTTCCATGTCATTTTTGACACTGATATAGTATTCAGTAAGTTCCTTGTAGCTTCCCTGCAGTTTTTAGTAATTCTTACTCAGCTCATCAAGCTTCCTTATAACCATTGTTTTGAACTCAATATTTGATAATTTACTTGCATCTATTTCATTTAGCACTTTTTATGAGGATTCCTCCTTTCCTTTAGATTGGGGGTTGTTTCTTTGTCTTCCGATTATTTGTGAGACTCTTCTTGTTTGCTTCTGCTTCTTAAATTGATCTGTTCTGACTCCCTGAGTTTGTGGTGTGAACTTCTATGTTAGGAGACCTGTGAGATTCAGTGTTACAGTCTCCTTGATCTCCTGAATTTGATGCTCTTTGGATGTTCTTCATGCCACTTATGTTGGCTCTCTGGATGTAATTGGGTTTTGATGGTTGTCGGATTGTTCTTTGGTGGGTCCTTCCCTCCTGCAGGTTGAATGAGGGTCGCTCCACTCACCATGTCTTGTATGCTGTTGTGCAGGTGCAGTCAGGTTGTGCTGAGGCTGATTCTTCAGTCTGTCTGAGGTTATAAGGCTTCTCTCTTGCTATTACTCTACACTCTCACTTTCAAGAAATATATCTCCAACAAAACATGACATATATCTACACCTCCAAATCCATTCTATAGCCAAAAGCAGGTAGACTTAAATTAAATTCATTTGTTCAGGTATAGCTAAGGTTTTCCCTTTTTAATAATAATTATCTTCCCAAAATATGTCGGAAAAAAATGGTGAGTCAGTCCTCAATTTGGGAGAGGTCTGACATTGAAAAGGGAGCCTGGATCCAAAAATGCCCCCTAGTCCAGCAACCTCATGAAAAGGGAGTTGGTTCACAGGCTTAGGGGATTCCTGAGAGGATGACTAGAACAGAAATGGCCAGGAGACCTAATCTGAAGGGGGGTGTCAGAGCAGCACCACCCTGCCCCTGCACAGCTGATCTTCCATGGAGGGTGGAAGGTGGTGGTCAGTGGTCACAGCCAATCCTTGCAACTGACTGGCCTGGGTAAATTCCTCCCATTGATCTGCCAATAGCAGTGAAGTGTCAACTATAAGAGGAGGGTGTACTAGGCCCACACAAGGGGCAAACCTCAAATACCCAGCCTGACTAATAGTGCAGGCTGTGTCACTGGACCCTACAGGACACCTAGTATATTAGGCCATGTTACCAAGACAGGGAGTCACAGAAGCTCTACCTAATACATAGAAGCAAACACAGCGAGGCTGCCAAAATGAGCAAAGAAACATGGCCCAAATGAAAAGAACAGATCAAACCTCCAGAAAAAGAGCTAAACAAAATAAAGATAAGCAATCTATCAGATACAGAGCTCAACACACTGGTTATAAAGATTCTCAAGGAACTTAGTGAGGACCTCAGCAGCATAAAAGAGATCCAGTCGTAAACAAAGAATACAGTAATTGAGATAAAGAACAATTTACAGGGAAACAACAGTAGAGCAGATGCAGCCGAGAATCAAATCAATGACTTGGAACATAAGGTAGCAAAAAACAACCAATCAGAACAACAAGAAGAAAAAAAATCCAAAAAAATGAGGAAAGTATAAGCAGCCTCTAGGACAATTCCAAGCATCCCGACATTCACATCATAGGGGTGCCAAAAGGAGAAAAGAAAAAGCAAGAAATTGGAAATCTGTTTAAAAAAATAATGAAAGAAAACTTTTTTAATTTGGTGAAGGAAATAGACATGCAAGTCAAGGAAGCACAAAGAGTCCCAAGCAAGATGGAGTCAAAGAGACCCATTCCAAGATATATCATAATTAAAATGCCAAAGGTTAAAGATAAACAGAATCTTAAAAGCAGGAAAAGGAAAGCTGTTAGTTACCTACAGGGGAGTTCCCATAAGACTATCAGTTGATTTCTCAAAAGAAACTTTGCAGGCTAGAAAGGATTAGCAAGAAATATTCAAAGTCATGAAAAGCAGGGACCTATAGCCAATATTGCTCTACCCAGCAAAGACATCACTTGGAATCAAAGAACAGATAAAGTACATCCCAGACAAGAAAAACTAAAGGAGTTCATCATCAACAAACCATTACTATACAAAATGTTAAAGGGACTTACTTAAGAAAAAGATCAAAATTATGAGCAATAAAATGGCAATACATACATATTGATCAACAACTGAATCTAACAAACAAACTAAGCCAAAAAGAACAGAGACAGAATCATGGATACGGAGAGCATTTTGATGGTTGCTAGATGGGAGGGGGATGCGGGGGAATGGGTGAAGAGGTGAAAGGATTAAGAAGTACAAACAGGTAGTTACAGAATAGCCAAGGGGATGTAAAGTACAGTATATGAAATGGAGTAGCCAAAGACCTTACATGCATGACCCATGGACATGAACAATGGTTTGGGGATGGCCTGAGGGAGTTGGGGCAAAAGGGGGAAAATCAAGACAACTATAATAGCATAATAAATAAAAAATAATTTGAAAAAGAAAAGAAAACTGTCGTCTGTGTCTATGAGTTCTTTGGGTTCTGTTTTTTTTCTGCTCAATCCCTCCACCGTTTTCACCCAGCCCTGAAACACCTCTCCCTTCTCACAGCTGTCAAACTGCCTGCATCTATAAGCCCGTTTCTATTTTGTTCGTTAGTTTATTTTATCTGTGTCTCTGAGTTCTTTCCCCTGATAAGGGGAAAGAATCAAGTCTTTTCCCGCCTTTGCAACTCCTAATAAAATAATGAAATTAGGCAGTGATCACAAAAGCAGAACCATGCATCACGTTCCCTCAATGGAAATACAAAACACAATCTAATCTGAACCTAAATCTGATCAAGCCTCTAGGTATAACAACCAGGCAACACAGGGGACAGAGAGAAATAAATTAAGTGCCACCACAGGCGTGCCTTCAGCAAAATCCAGATGTTGGGGGAAATTTATAGTGCAAATAACCTGATTTTCAACAAAGAAACTGCAAGGGGACAAAAAAGAGATGAAAGGGACACTTTAGAAGATAAAGAGGATTAAGAAATGTCACCCAATGCCAATGCATGACCATGATTCAGATCCTTATGCAAACGAAGTATAATCAGAAAAAATTAAGACTACCAATTAAAAGAATTGGGGAGTTTTTAACAAAGTAGATATTTCATTACATAAAGGAACTACTACTAATATCCCAGATGCGACGAGGATATTGTCATAATGTTTTTAAAAGGAATCCTCATATTTTAGAGACACATTGAATATTTAAGAATGAAATAATACTATGGCTGGGATTTACTTCACAATAATCCAGAGGGGCAGGTACAGATGAAATGTGATTGGTCATGGGTAGATCACTGTTGAAGCTAGGTGAGAGGACACAGGTTTCTGATTTCTATTGATGCTGTTTCTCCCTCGTGTGCGTGTGTATTTGAAATTAGAAAGCTACATATATTTGCAGAGTATACAAATGATATATCATAATACATAACGTATATATTTTATTTATACACCTATGGATAAATATAATCCACCTTTTCTCACTACCTACAGTACTTCCAACCGTAGATCTTAGTCACCATCATTTCTCACCTGAATTATTGCAGTAGTCTCTTAACTGGTGTCTTCACCTCCACCCTTGTCTCCCTGCAATCTGTTAGATAGAGAGCAACAAAAGTATTCTTTTAAGAAATAAGGCAAATCATGTTACTCTTCTGCTTAAAATCTTCCAATGGTCTCCCATCCCACTTAGAGTAAAAATCAAAGTTCTTTTTATGGCCTACAAGGCTCCAGAAGAGTTGCATTCTGCATACCTCTTTGGCCTTATCCCCCGTCTCTTCTCTGTAGCCACATCACTCCTGTATTCAATACATTCCTGCCCCAGGGCCTTGGCACTCACTATCCCACTCTTCCCCAGATGCCCACATAACTGGCTTTCTTTCAGACTTCCTACACAAGTCTGTTTAAATGTTTCTTTTTCAGAGAGGCTTTCTAGATCACCCCATATAAAGTAGCTCCCCCCACCCCTACATCTCCTTACACTAGTTTATTTTTCTTCATGATATTTTTTAAAACTGAATTTTATTCTGTCTCCACCTACTAGAAAAGGAGCTCTGTGAAAGGATGGATATGATTTGTTGTGGGCACTGTTCTTTCCAAAGTGTCTGGCTCAGTAAATATGGTTGATTGTGACCTTAAATTCTGAACTACAAACTAGTCAGCGATACCTCACAGAATGTTGAGCAAAGGGTGGTGGGGTAGGTAGGAACCAATTACGGAATGATTGCGTGCTCCTTTAAGATACCCAAATTTTACCTTGAAGGTGATAGGGAGTCTCAAGCTATATAGACAGGCCTTCAAATTTTAGTTATAGTCATCCTTACCACTTTCACTACCACATTAAAAGCAGCACAGGTGTTTTCGGTGTTCATGTGGTATGCACATTAGAAGGTCTGTCCCCTTCTAATTTAAAGAAGCTGAACCACTACACTTCCGGTTAGCCACTTAAGACAGTTGTTTCCTTCTGGATTAGAATAAAAGGTCCCTGCATAAAGAGATATGAACATATACAAAAAGGCAATAATTTGCCCACAAGGTTCTTTGAATAAAAATGCCCCAAAAGTATTAGCAACTTGGAGTGGGAGTGGCTACTGGGAAAGAACCTGGTGCCCTAGTGGCAACAAAGGTTTTATAGCAGAGGAGGCTGGGGTGAGAATGGGTGATACAAAGAAATCTGAGCACTACCCGTCTCCTCCTGCAGTTCCTGCAGGCAAACACCAAATCCATCCCACCTTTCTTACACCCACGGCTAGTGAGCATCTTAGTTCAGGCCACTCGCACCTGGCCTCCTAACCGTCCTGCAAACTGATCTCCTTACTGCCAGCCTAGCACCCTCCTCTTCCGCTTGCTCAAAGGGATGTTGTTAAAGTACAAACTTAATCTGATCACTCTCCTTCTGAGAAACTTTCAGGGACTCCAGGTGACCGGGTTTTCAAAGCCTTGAGTTAGCTAGGGGCTGCTTACCTCTACAGCCTCGCGCCTGTGTGCCTCCCCGTGCTCCAGCTCTTTGTTCCCATCTCAGTGAACCACGGGGAATTCTCCCAACAGTCCCCGTCCTTGCTTTCTCTAGAACTTTGCACATGCTTTCTTAGGTTCCTGGGTTTCCTTAGCTGTCTCGGGGATTTGTGTTGCCTGCCCTCCAGCAGCAATTCTCCATGTGTTACACGCATTACATTCTGTGCCTTATCCTAAGGAAAGCCATTCTCCAAGGCCTCCCATTATTTACCATCTTGCCAGAGGCTGTCAGGCTTAAGGGTGTTTTGTAATTTATGTTCTCCTGGTTCTCGTGTTGAACATGATTACATCTTCTACTTGCAATGTTCATGTCCACCTGCAAAATCTTGCAAGTATAATCTCTTGGAAGTCTTCTTTTGATTTTGATAGTTTTGTCATGACCCTCTCCCAAAGCAGGAATAGTGAAATTAACCTAACAACAAAACTGCCATCTTATTCTCAATGATCTAGTCCAAGAGATAAAAAATACATCTTCAAAAGAATTTCTTATAATGAGTAAATCAGATACGGACATGGCTGAAGCCTAGTTTACTTTGTGAAATAGATTTGTTATTTATTTTTATTCATATCTATGCTTCTTTTTAAATTTTATTTTTCAATTACAGCTGACATATAATGTCTTATTAGTTTCAGGTGTACAACACAGTATACATTTGTATAATCTACAAAATAATCACTCCATAAATCTGCTGCCCCATCTGACACCATGCACAATTGTTACAATATTGACTATATTCTCCAAGCTGCACTTTATATCTTGTGACTATTTTTGTGACTGGAAACCTGTACTTCTCATCCCTTCATCTTTTTCACCCATGTACCAGCCCCTGCCCATCTGGCAACCAACAAAATGTTCTCTGTGTCTACAAATGTGTTTCTTTTGTTTGTTCATCTATTTTGCTTGTTAAATTCCACATATAGGCCCTGGCTGGTGTGGTTCAGTGGACTGAGTGTCAGCCAAACCGAAGGGTCGCCAGTTCAATTCGTGGTCAGGGCACATGCCTGGGTTGTGGGCCAGGTCCCCAGTAGGGGCCACGTGAGAGGCAACCACACACTGGTGTTTCTCTCCCTCGCTTTCTCCTTCCCTTCCCCTCTCTAAAAATAAATAAATAAAAATCGTTAAAATAAATAAATAAATTCCACATATAGGTAAAATCACAGTGTTTGCCTTTCTCTGTCTGACTTATTTCACCTAACAAAATACCCTCTAGGTCTATATCCATTGCTGGATATGTAAGATTTCATTCCTTTTTATGGTTGATTAATATCCCATTCTATATATGAACCACATCTTTTTCTTCTTTTTTTTAATCTTCACCTGAGGACATGATTATTGATTCTAGAGAGATGGGAAGGAAGGGGAGAGAGAGGGAGAGAAACATTGATGTGAGAGAGAATCATCAATCAGTTGCCTCCCACATGTGCCCCAACAGGGGACCAAATCCGCAGCCTAGGCCTATGCCCTGACTGGGAATCAAACCCATCACCCTTCAGTTTATGGGACGACACTCCAACCAACTGATCCACACCAGCCAGAGCCCACATCTTCTTTATTCATTCATCATCAGTGGACACTTAGGTGCTTCCATTACCAGATATCTTGGATATTGTAAATAATGCACAATGAACATAGGGGTGCATGTATCTTTTCAAATTAGTGCTTTGGATTTCTTAAGATAAGTACCCAGAAGTGGAATTGCTAGGTCAGACAGTGGCTCTATTTCCAATTTTTTAAAGAATCTCCATACTGTTTTCTATCATGGCTGCACCATCTATGCTTCTTCTTTAAAAAGGTCATGCCAGCAACCTAAAATCCTTAATAATGATTCTCCAGGCTCTGCATTCCATATGATATAACCAAACACACGGTAATGTCAGAGTAAAGCTTGAGGGAAAGTCAGATAGTCTTGAGGAATTCTGGACTCAGGGACATTATAGAAAGCATTTAGGGTTAGTATGTAACAGAATTTGCAGTTATTTCCTTAAAATGTTTAAAACAGTACCCAATCTGTAAGGCATTGTCCTAAAGATGGCACTGATGTTTTTTAAGACTTTAAAGCTACTATTTTTTTCAGGAGTTATAACTGTAAGTACAACATCTGGGTTGGAGTCCTAATTCTGTTACCTGCTGGCTTTGTTGTGGCAAGCCACCTATCCCTCTTGAGCCTCAGTCTCCTCAATCATAAAATGAAGATAACTAAACTCATAAGGCAGTTGTAAAGGGAGGTAACATGATGTTATGGAAGTACTCTGTCATCTAAAAATAAGGCACTGAAGGTTTGCGTTCATGGTCAATGCTAAAGAGCAATGCAATTAGAAGATGAGCTCTTCCTAGGACCTCAATTCTCCCCCTAAGAGCCCATTTATTTCACCAAGCTGTTATTTTTATTTTTATTGGAAGTACATCAAAAGGATCTCTGCTGAGCCTGGGGAAATAACAAATAAGCCCAGAATGTACTATCAAATCCCCACAATTAATTACTGGACTTGTGTTCTTTTGCTTGCTTTTTTAAAAAAGAACATCTTAGTATGTGTGTTATAAACTTTAAAATGAATGGCTGAATTAACATCAGATTAAAAACCCAGGTGCCCAAATGGGAACCATGTGCAAATCTGCTAGTGACTGATGGGCTGCTGCCAGTTGATGCTCATCTGTGAGGCTCCAGTCACTATAAATAAAAGAATCTGCCATTGTTTTCAGAGCAGCTCAGCCCTTCTGCCCACAGATCAGCCTTTGAGCAGTCTCCAATTTTCTATCAATTCCAGGTTTGAGACTGATATAATCATTTGATTTCTAACCCTTTAAGTGCTTAAGTGAATTTTTTGAGGAAAGGGTAAGCTGAATATTTTTATAAACCACTGCTAATATCAAAAACATTGTTCCTTTCTTAGTTTCAAAGTCCTTGGGATATCTCAAAAGAATTCTGCAAGGAATATCATCAATGCGACCACTTTCAAAGGTGAGTTTAGTGAAGCAAAAGATAATAATGATTCATCAAGGACATTGTTGCTCTTTCTTCCAAATATACTTAAGCAAGGGAGAATCTGACAAGCAGGAAGGCATCACTGAGGCTTGTCCCAAAATAACCACTAATTCTCCACTGGGCATGGGGCAGGGCCACCACTCACAATGAGCTCTGTCGCCCCTTCTGTAACAAACAGACACTAAGATATATAAGGCTCAAGCCTGATACTTCTTGACTGTTTTCCATTTTCCCCACTCAGGACATTTGTTTTTGTTATTCCTTCTATTAGAAACCTCTTCCAGGCTCTTTTCATGATTGATTCGTTCTCATTCCCCTGAACAACCTACTATAAATGCTACCCATTCCAAAAGGTGTCCCTTTCCACCACCTCTAAAGTAGGCCCAACACCACCCCACAATTTGCCAAGTGTTTGTTACACTGAAATATCCTATGGTCTATATACCCTGATTTGGAATTGGGAAAGGGACTTGACCATAGAGATATGGTTTCCACATAGAGTGCCATGTGGTTAATATTTGTAATGTAGAACCCATTCATCATACTTATAGGGGAAAAAAATGTTAAAAAGCAAGGCTATCATTAAATCAGGGTCTAGAAAGGTCTGTGATCAATTGGAGCCTACAATCTCTAATCAGGCACAGCAAGACTGCCAAACATAGGCTTGGCACCAGGTCTCAGGATATCCTGAGAGACTCCAGAACGTGAGGAAACAGAGTTCAAGTTAGGAAAATAATGAACATGAGGCAGTAGGCAAACTAAGATTTCCAGTTTGGCGTCAGACTGATGTGGAGTCAAATCCCAACTCTACCACATGTAATAAATCTTTTGACATCTCTACGCCCCAGTTTCCTCATGTAAAAGAAAATATCCCAAGGAACACAGCTGACAGCAAGGTGTAGCGCAAGGACAACAGCCTTTCCTAGTTTAGTCACCATATATTTTTTTCTGATCTGAGCTCAGAGCAAGCAAACAGGATATAAGATCCAGCCCTTCAACTTGGGGCTCATAACCTATTAAAAACAACACTTCCTGCTTAGGTTATATTTAAAAGTGGCTGATTATTACATGACATGAGAGGGCTTCATAAAGTGTTAATGAGCAACTCAGATTTGTATGATAACAAAGTGGAGAGGGCAATGACCTCAGGACACCAGGGCACCCAGACAAATGAGTGGCAGTGTCATCATGTATTTGCTATGTGACCTTGGGGAAGTTACTTCATCTCTCTGGAAAACTTAATCTGTAAATCTAGGGATTAATAATAGTACTTGTCACCAAGGATTCTTCTCAGAATTAAATAAGATAATGCATATTAAATATTTAATGTATGGGAGTTCCAGCCCAGATGGAGGTATAGGTAGAAATGCTTCACTTCCTTGCACAACCAAAAGAAGGATAACAACCAATTTAAAAACAATAAACAACCAGAACTGCCAGATAATCAAACTGCATGGAACTATGACAACCAAGGAGTTAAAGAAGAAACATTCATTCAGAACAGTAGGAGGGGCACAGATGGGCAGCTGGACAGAGGGGACCCATGGCAAGGCAGCAGACCACCCAGCTGAGGTGGGGGCTGGCTGACCAGGTAACTAAAGACTCAAAACCTTGGGCTGTAAAATGCTGTAGGGGTTGCAAAGGCAAGAGAAACTCCCAGTCTCACAGGAGAGTTCATTGGAGAGGCCCTTGGGATTGCAGAACATACACAAACCCACCCACCTGGGAATGAGCACCTAAAAGGGCACAACTGGCTTGTGGGAACCAAGGGAAGTGACAGAAAGTGGGGCAAGGGCCAAGCCAGCCAGTGGCATTGTTCCCTCTCAGACCCCTCCCCCACAGATAGCGCTACAACAGAGCAAAGGGGGTTGCCCTGCCCTGGAGAATACCTAAGGCTCTACCCTCTTACAACATAACAGGTGCCCCAACACAAAGAAATATGGCCCAAATGAATGAACAGATCAAAACTCCAGAAAAAATACAACTAAGCGACAATGAGATAGACAAACTATCTGATGCAGAGTTCAAAACACTGGTAATGAGGATGCTCACATAAATGACTGAGTTCAGTCGCAAAATGAAGAAAGAAATGAAGGCTACCCAAAGTGAACTACAGGAAAATATACAGAAAACCAACAGTGAAGGGAAGAAAACTGGGACTCAAATCAATGATTTGGAACAAAAGGAAGAAATAAACATCCACCTGGAACAGAATGAAGAAACAAGAATTCAATAAAATGAGGAGAGGCTTAAGAACCTCTGGGATAACTTTAAACATTAAAACATACAAATCATAGGGGTGCCAGAAGGAGAAGAGGAACAGAAAGAAATTGAAAACTTATTTGAACAAATAATGAAGGAGAACTTCCCTAATCTGGCAAAGGAAATAGACTTTCAGGGAGTCCAGGAAGCTCAGAAAGTCCCAAAGAAGTTGGACCCACAGAAGCATACATCAAGGCACATCATAATTACATTACCCAAGACTAAAGATAAGGAGAGAATCTTAAAAGCAGCAAGAGAAAAGGAGACAGTTACCTACAAAGGAGTGCCCATAAAACTGTCAGTTTCTC
>VMDR010030474.1:0-12371 GCA_007922815.1 Macrotus californicus
TAAGTGGCAGATACTTGGAAATCTGAACACTGACTAGATATTTCTGGATATCATAGGATCACAATTTGATTTTTAGATAGGATGATGGTAATACGGATATGCATTTCAAAAAAGACTTGTTATCTTTTAGAGGTACATGACAAAATATTTACAGATAAAATATTTATAAAATATATAGGAAGGGGGTATGTATGGGGCATAGATGTTTCAGGACTTGTCAACAGTTCAAGACAGATGATGGGTACATTATTCTATCTGTCCCTTTCTTTTAAATCAGTATAATTCAGACTCCATAGTACAAACAAAAAACAAAAGTTGCATAATACAAACAAAAAACATTTTAAAGCCAATTACAAAAATTAGCCAATTTTAGAATTGTACAAATGGTCTACAAAATTAAGATCTTAAGCCTACTCTTCAGAATATGTCCCTTTAGTTTAAAAACTCTGCAGACACATATAAATATAGAGATACAGATACAGTGTGCTCAAATAATGTATTCTCACAGTCTATCATTTATCATTCTCAGATAACTGGAGCCAAAAAACTTATTATCATTGACCACTACATAAAGCTATTTTTATTTTTATGAATTATCCAGAAAATTTCCAAAATGTTCAATTTTTTTTTTCCTGAGCATGTATAGAATCTCAGTGAAGAATCACCTCAGGAATTCTTTATCAAAGGCATAAATGGCAAACATTGTCCTCCACAGTGTCAGGAAGGAATCGTGACACTTGGTGGAGAGAAAATCATGTCTGCTGCAGAAAGCTGGTTAGTAAGCTTAACAAGACAATTTATTTTTCTGGAAATAGTTTTAAATCAAATGTGCTGGGTGTAGTCCACACACCGCAGTATGACAAATGATGAGGGTCACAGGATTAAAATCTTAAGGCAAGGCTAAGCTTGGGCAATTTTCCATTACAGCCTCTCTGTCATGCCAGTGGATACATTCATGCCACTTCTGTTCAGAATCCATTTTTCATAATGGAGAAAGTAGTTAACAGATTGTTTTAGCCGTTGGTTATGTAGAAATACTGACATAAATTTTGATATATTGACAAAAGTCAATATGGTTTTACTCCTCCAAAAGTAAAGCTCTGCTAGACATCCTAAATTTCTCAATAAATTAATCCATCTTCATTGAGCACCTATGCAATGATAAGGCCTGTCATGACTATAAATTTGTATCACACCCAAATTTGGCTCTCATGGTTATCACAAATATATGCAAATAACCCACACATTCACATACACACACATTCCCTGTGGCAAACATGGCTGGAAGGCTTTTCCCATTCCATTCCTTCTTCTTTAATTACTAACGGCAATGTGTCCAGACCAAATGCCTCACCAGAATCATTGACAGAAGAAGTCATATGACAATACTTTCTAATGAGAGATAAAAAGAAGTCATGGCTTAGTTCTGAGAAAGCATTTTTTTAAAAAATAATAGTTTCACTGGCATCCCCATTTCATTCCCTGCAATTTCTACTTTCTGCCCAGAAAAAGGGGACAATACCTTGGAGTACGGTAGCTATATTATGCCCAGGGAGACAGAAGTGGCACACTAAAACAAGCAGAGAAAGTAAACACAAGGAGTGTAGGTTACTTCACTGGATCTTTAAACTGCTGCATCACCCTGGAATCCCCACTTCTAGTTTTCATATCTTAAAAGATTAATACAATAGATATGTCTTAGGCTACTCTTTTCAAGAATGGAGTGTTTCTATTAAAACAAATGTGACTTGCATAAATTCTAAATTAAAAGAAGTTTATAAGAAATAATACATACATTTATTATATATTTAATATTGAGAGTAAAAATCGAACATGCCATTTTAACAGCTATCAATCTACATTTAAATATTGAAGTTATGAGTAAAAATACATATGTACGAGGTCTTTCCAGAAAGTATACAGCCACATAATATGAAAAACAAACATTTATTGAAGAAGATATAAGATACAAGAAACACTGTACATAGGACAATGATGCCTCAGTCCCCTTCAAAGTAGGCACCTTGGGACCTCACACAGTTCTCCCAGTCACCATCAGCTGTCCTATCATATTTTCCTGAATCTCATCAATGGTCTGAAATCTCTTCCCTTTCAAAGGTGATTTTAGTTTTGGGAAAAGCCAGAAGTCACAGAGTGCCAAATATGGGCTGTAGCGGAGCTGAGTCACCTGGGTGATTTGCTGTTTCACCAAAAAACTCTGCACGAGACCTGATGCATGAGCCAGCATGCTGTCGTGATGAAGCTGCTAATCACCAGTTGCCCATTGCTGTGGCCTTCTGAATCATCCAAATACTTTCTGTGGAGAAATGTTTAAGCTTAGTGTGAAATCTGATGTAGATTTGTTGCTCTACTTGCTCAGCCATTTTGAATGCAAAGGCCACACAGTACACATGCTCACTCAACAGGTGTCTATCACCCCCACTGACTAGTACAGTGAAGTCATCATTGTTCACACGTGCACATTCCAGTCCACTCTCCTTAGCTGCCAGGTTACATGGATGTTGTGCAAATCGTTCTCATTATATTAACAATGGCTGGACATTTTCCAAACAGACCTCATATATTTTTACACAGATATATAAACAAATGTACAAATCAGAGTGCAGATTATTTTATGGTAACTCATGGATGGGGCCTCTGTGACTGCCTCACCTTCATCCTGTACACATACAACTGCAGCCTTATTCCTTATTCCACAGAAGGACACCTGTGTTAATCCTACATTATCACATAAGAAAATTGAACTAATAAATCTAGTGTATACTAGTGCATTGGAAAATCAATAAACTCAATATGTATTTTAAGAAATGATGGCAATGGTGTACTACATACATGAGTACATATTAATACATGTGTCAGTATTTTTAATGCAGCAATACAGTAGAATTATGATACATCTGTATTG
This sequence comes from Macrotus californicus, assembly GCA_007922815.1. NCBI lineage: Eukaryota > Metazoa > Chordata > Mammalia > Chiroptera > Phyllostomidae > Macrotus > Macrotus californicus. The sequence goes on from VMDR010030474.1 coordinate 2,927, forward strand.
TGAATATTATCAAAGCCAGTGTGTTAGATATATAGTAACATGCATTATTATTGTTACCTTAAGATTTCACTTGCAAACACTGCACTTATGTGTGTGTAATAAATTTGCCTTAGCATGGGAAAAAAGGATAAAGATGTCCACCATACTGATAAGGTTGGACAGTTAAGGACATTGGAATTGGAGGGAGGTAATTGTTATTTTTATTATATGTCTGTCTTCTGCATTATTTTACTTAAAATAAGCACGTTACACATACATACATACATAATACACACATATATTGGAAAGGAAAAGGAGTCAATCCACACTTAAGAGAGCGAGACTCTAAAAGACAGCATAATTTTGGAAATTATGGTGGAAATTTTAGGCATCATCATACAAGGATATGTGATAAATGAAGGAAAGTAAAGTCCATGTGGGTGACAAAATACATTTTGTGAATGGTTATATGTGTGCTTATTGCAATTAAATACTTTGGCCTTCATAATAGATACCAAAATATAAGTAGCATAGAGAAGTATAAATGGTAAATTTCCACTGGGCTGAATTCTACTATTGCTGTCTTTTTATCTCTAATGCTGCAAATTAACTTTGCCTTGTAAACATAGTCAGCCTTGATATATATAATACGTGAGGGATGAAATTCTTTCACTTAAAGCACACATGGACAAAGCCAAAGAGGGGATAAGATCAAGGGTGGGAGGTGGGAATGGGTGAAGTGGAGGGAATGGTGGGGGGAAAATGGAGACAACTGTACTTGAAAAATAAAAGGAAAAAAAGAACTACTATAGACCCTTGGATAAAATAAAGAAATAAAGAACACATTAAGAATGAAGGGACAGATCTTCCACTTTTTATTGAGAATGTTCCATTTATTTTCAGGATCTGGTTACATATCCTACTCATGGGCACTTTTGAAACCCCTTAGTTTTATGACGTAGGAGTTCTTTCTTGAACCTTATTGATAGTAATAAACTCTTAGATAGAAAGAGATTAGCAAGCTGAGAGAATGTTTCTGGAAACGTTTTAGATGTGAGGTTGAGTTCTTCTTACAGAATGAAATATTCTCTTTTCCCCTCACTTACACACCATATGCCTCTTCAAGAGCAAAAATAGTTTTCACTTTCAACAGCACTGAATGGTGAACTGTTCACAGTTTCACTGTTAATTATGAAAATATATTATTTTATAAATTAAAGGTTAAAAGACACAGCCCTTGGTTAATGTCAAATCAACAACCATCCACCTGTCCTGCGACTCTATACAAAAGACTCATGATTTCATAATTCAAGATCCCTAGCACAGCGGCAACTGCTGGAGGTCTGGATCCACCAGACCCCCAGTTCTTCACTTACTATCTTCATGAACTTGGGAAAACATCTAATCGACCCAAAAGCTCAAATTACTTGACCAAACAAAAGAATAATAATGGTACTTAATTCACAGGGTTGATTTAAGTTTAAATTAGATTGGGCACATGCTTAAAACCCAGAAGGGAATTAATAAAAGATAATCATCAACATATTGCACTGCCACCTAAATACAGATAAACATTAATATGGTTTTCTAAATGTTTACTTATCATAGTGCCTGATTTTGAAAGTTATTATGACATTACTCTAAGTATCTCGCATGCATTAGCAAATTTAATCTTCACAAAAATCCTATAAGGAAGTGGTGAATATTAACACCATTTATGTACAAGGGACCTAAGGCACAGGGAAGCTAGTAATTCATGGAGCCAGGATTCTCACAGTGGTAGCATAGTTCCTGGCAGCAATGCCCAAACTCTGAACCACTCTCCTCTTAAAAATCATCCATCACATTTAAAGCTTTCTTTTAGCTAAGCAGTTTTGTTGAAATTACATTTTCTATCATGTTTCCGCTTATTCCAGGGCAGCCTGCCCTGGGATTTCAGATTTAATTCTGTGCAGTTTTTTCCAGTTTTCTAATTTAGTTTCATTTTCACATTTATCTTAATAACCCAAGGTTCTCTCTCTACCACCAAATAGATCTTGCTGGCATCTTTCCTATTTATAGAAACTTTGCTCATCAAAACCATCTTGTTCAACTCCCTCATCCTTTCGGGGTTATAATTTCCCTCTTCCTATTTCATTCTCTCCAGATAACTTATGAAGATGCCGGAAAACCTCTGCTTCCATATAAGAATGTAGTATCATTGAGAGTAGGCCTACACAGTTTTAAAGGATAGAAACAAAATCAATTTACTATAATGAACACACAAAGAATTCACTTGGATGTTTTGTCCTTTGAAATTTATTCTCAGAATACATGACATTTTATATGAATAACTGAGGTCATTTTTAGGGGAATATATTCTTGCTTAAATTCACTTGTAAAAAGAAAATGATATGGCTAGAATTCTAAATTCAATGCATAAAAATTCACAAATTTCTATGGGAAAACATAGAAAGTAAAAATATTATTCTGTCAATTTTTCTATTAGATTTAAAAGCAAGTTTGATTTTCTAAAATATGAAAGAACTCTATATATTTTAGAGATCAAACCCTTGTCCAAGGTATCATTGGCAAATATATTTCCCCATATCATTGGTTCACTTTTCATTTTGATGATGTTTTTTTTAGCTGTGCAGGAGCTTTTTATTTTGATGAATTCCCATTTGTTTATTCTTTCCTTTATGTCCCTTGCTCTAGGAGACATATCAGTGAAAATATTGCTGCGTGGAATGTCTGAGATTTTCCTGTCTATGTTTTCCTCTAGGACTTTTATGGTGTCATAACTTATATTTAAGTCTTTTATCCATCTTGAGTTTATTTTTGTGTATGGTGTAAGTTGGTGGTTGAGTTTCACATGATTCCACACGAAGAAGACAAAAATCCAATTAAAAAATGGGCAAAGGACCTGAACAGACACTTCTCCAAGGAGGACATAGAGGGTCCAGAGATATATGAAAGGATGCTCAGCATCACTGGCCATCAGAGAGATGTAAATTAAAACGACAATGAGATACCACTTCACACTGGTCAGAATGGTCATCATTAACAAATCAACAAACAACAAGTGCTGACAAGGATGTGGAGAAAAGGGAACCTTAGTGCACTGTTGGTGGGAATGCAGACTGGTGCAGCCACTGTAGAAAACAGAATGGAATTTCCTTTCAGAAAACTGAAAATGGAACTACCTTTTGACCTGGCAATTCCCCTGCTGGGATTACACCCTAACAATCCTTGAAACACCAATTCAAAACAACCCAGGCACCTCTATCTTCATAGCAGCATTATTTACAATAACTAAGTTCTGATAACAGCCTAAGTGCCCGTCAGTAAATGAGTGGATCAAAAACCTGTGGTACATTTACACAATGGAATACTATGGAGCAGAAAGAAAGAAGGAGCTCCTACCTTTTGCAACAGCAAGGATGGAAGTGGAGAGTATTATACTAAGTGAAATAAGCCAGGCAATGAAAGAAAAATACCATATGATCTAACCTGTAAGTGGAAGCTAATCAATAAAACAAACAAACTAAATAGAACCAGAGGCATGGAAACAAGGAACAGACTGACAGTGACCTACAGCGGAGGGAGGAGGGGATAAGAGTGGAAAGCAGGGAAAGGAACTAGGGAACATGTATGAATGACCCATGGACATGGACAACAGGGTGGGGACTGACTGTGGGAGTTGGGATGGGCTGGAAGGAGGAGAGCAAAGGGGGAAAAATTGGGACAATGTAATAGAACAACAATAGAATATTTAATAAAAAAATCTTACCAAAACCTGAAAAAAATATTTGCCAAATAGGATAAACATGAGTAAGGTGAAAAAAGACACAATATAAATTCAATAAGATACAAATGACTTATAGAAGAGAATATAAAATTATTAATAAATGTTATTAGTGATCAAAGAAAGAAAGTAGATTGACAGAGATAATTTAATATTTATATTGCAAATTATTATGTGTGATGCTGGCAGCCTATCATTGGAGAGGTGTTTTTGCTTTTAGGATTCTGAGGCCAAGGATCTGGTATTAAACTCAGAATAGCCATGCTTAGTTAGCTATATTGTCCTTCTTCTGCCTCTAGGAGCCCTCCCTGGTGATATGTAACCACCTCTGGACTCACTCCTATATCTAGATATTGGAAAGTTGTACTTCTCTAGTCAAAGCTGCAGACATTCCTGGTTTTCTAATTCACTAAAAAATGTAGTCTGGTTTATATAGCTAGTGTTCTATCTATTATGGTTTATTTTATTTTGAAATGTGTTTATTTATTTTTTTTAAATTACTTTATTGTTGTTCAAGCACAGTTGTCTGCACCTACCACCCACCACTCCTCCCCCACCCCAGCCATCCCCACCTCCCTCCCCTGCTTCCACCCCCTCTTGGTTTTCTCCACGTGTCCTTTATAGTTGTGCCTGAAAACCCTTCCCTCCTTGTCCCCCATTATCCCCTCCGAGCTCCCCTCTGGTTACTGTCAGATTGTTCTTAATTTCAATGTCTCTGGTTATATTTTGCTTGCTTGTTTATTTTGTTGATTAGGTTCCATTTATAGGTGAGATCATATGGTATTGGGGACCCAAATACACACAATCAGAAAGGAAAGAGGAGAGATTACAACTGACACCACAGAAATACAAAGGATTGTAAGAAATTACTATGAAGAACTATATGCCAAATGGACAAATTTCTAGAAAAATATAATCTTCCAAAACTGAATGAAGCAGAAAGTCTGAACAGACCAATAACAGCGGATGAAATTGAAGCAGTAATCAAAAAACTCCTGACACACAAAAGCCCTGGACCAGACAATTTCACAGGAGAATTTTACAAAGCATTTAAGGAAGAATCAACACCCATCCTTCAGAGACTATTCCAAAAAATCCAAGAAGACAGAAGACTCCCAAACTCTTTTCATGAAGTCAGCATCATCCTACACCAAAAACCAGATAAAGACATAACAAAGAAAGAAAACTTCAGGCCAATATCGCTGATGAACATAGACACTAAAATCCTCAACAAAATATTGGCAAACAGCAACCAGCAATACATTTAAAAGATCATACACCATGATCAAGTGGGATTCATCCCAGAGATGCAAGGATGGTACAATATTTGCAAATAAATAAACGTAATATTATGGTTTATTTTAAAATAAAAGTTTGCTGTCTAAAGAAGAAATGTCTACTTCTCTGAACATCCTCGATTCCCTTGCTATTGTGGAAGACATAGCTAGTTTTATGATCTATCAAATATAGTTTCTTTTAAATAAAAGATCTGCTTTCAAAAGAGAAATTTCAAATATCAAAAACATACATTCACAGACTTCTCTCATTCCTTGAAATTGCTACATAAATGGAGTGTACTAAACAAAGGATGCTCAAAGTAATTTTTCTAACTTAGTTTCTTAGAAGGACTTGAAGTTCTTTGGCAGACAGTAAATATTTGGTGAATTGCTAATCAAAGTAGCATCTAATGTGTACAGTTTAAAAAAATAGTTACCACTTTTATAACTGTAAATTTAATATCTTGTTTACCCCCAAAAGGATTTAAAATATTATAAAATATGTATAAGAAAAATGTTTAAATATAAAATGAATCAGAGTAGAAATCATCATCTTCTTGGCTTTCTTGGGAATCAGATAAGGTAAAACTATAAATTGAGTTTCTAGAAAAGATTTAAAGAGAATTTTGTCCAAGTCTAGTTATGAAATTAACCTTGACTTTTTATCATTTTAAACCAACTTTCCTATGTAGCACTATTTAGACAAATCTACTAGGTCTCCCACAAGTTTGCATTCAACAGTGGAGCTGGTCACAAAAACAAAGAGAATGAAGAGCACAGGCCACTACCTCTCTATTTGCTCATTCATATATAGGACTTAATGGCTATCCTAACACAAACACTCAAAACTATTGTAAATTGTAATTACTGTTTCTAACACTGTAGCAAAAGACAACATGTAAGTGCAAGGTGTAATGTTATCATTGTTGTTATCATCACTACTGTTGCTGCTATCTTGAAAAATAAGAGTCATAATTATATTGCTTGCAACTTACAATCAACTCAGAGCTAACTCAAAAGTGGCCACACACTGCCCTCTGCTTTTGTTTTTCTTCCTTCAGACAGCCAGAAGTACGGAACAGCTCGCTGTAAGAAATATTGGCAGTGGGAAGGACAAAAATGTTTTTCTCCACTTCAGATACCCCTTAATGCAGTTTCATACCAAAAACTTTTTTTTCCAATAGTGAATATTAAATGATTTTTCCTGTAGTGATTTTACTTCACAATCATGGACCCTTCAGGGTTGATGGGCTAATCTGGGACAAGGATATTATATCTACTTGTTTCTGTTTTTCAAAAATAAAAAAAAAATTATCTGATTAAGGGCACTCCCACATTCTCATTTGTAAATACTGTCAAACATCAACAATAACTAATTTCTGAAAAATCCTGAGGGGACATAGTAGGGACTGTTGGTATTCTGTTTCGAGAGGAAATCAAAGGAAAATATCTATTTTTTAAACACTGAGGACAATGTTTGACCAAAGTGATACGGTTCATACTCTATGTGGCAAGCATGAGATGCTGAAGTAGATTATGCTGAGTAAAATCAAGGGAAGGCATGGTGCCAGCTGTGAAAGAAAATGTGCTTTGGCTCTTTTGTGTCCTATTCCCCTGTTCTCCCCGGATACCTAAATGTATTTGGTGAGCGTATCACACACCTCAGGCAGATCCAGGAAGTGCCTGTGTGACACTAAATACTAATGTAAAGTGATCATTTGCTGTGGGCTAAATATTGTGAGAGGTGGAATATAAGTGCATACATATATTACAAAACTGTTTGGGTACAAATTATTACCCATATTTTATAGACTCAGGAGTCACATTAACACCAAAATCTGTCCCTCCACCCATGCACGTAGATCATGCTCTCTACAAAATATTGCATTTAAGAAGATAATATAAATCATTTAATCTGCTAATGTTAGAAATTTAGCATATCAGATTATTTTCTTATTTATTTCTGCTTTTGCAAGTATACATTTATATATTTTTATATTTTAGATTATTTTTAACATTTGTTTATTTACTGTTATATAGCATTTGTTCCCTTTTCAAATTTTTTAAAAAGTTTTTGATACCAAGTGATTTATATTTCTTAATAATTAGAGTAACAGCAGTAGATTTACTTTTCTCACAGTAGCAACAGCAAAAATATCAAGGCCAAATGTATAAAGCAATCAATTTAAATGTAGCTGGAAAAGGACAGTTGCCCCTCAATGAGGGGACACAAGTAAGCTGTGCCTATGGTCCAGCCTTAACAGCCTGAAGAGAAGTTTCAGGCCATAACGTAAGGCAAGTAAACCCGAGCGGAGCTCAGAGGTTTCCCTGGGTTGGGTAAGCATACCTGGGATTCTTAGCACAGTGAGCTGGACCATTCTGGGTCCTAGGGAGGACAATGTTGAGTGGAGGAAGGGTAGAGCCGAACTGAGAGGTCTCACTCAAGATCTGGGGTGAGCGCTGGTCAGTGCTCACATGAGGAGCAACAACCCGAGAGCAGGGGAAGCATTAGAGAAAAAGCACTGAAGGAAGAATCTTCAAAGGTCACAAAGGACCAATAATAGTTCTGGTGATCACCAGTGAGAGTGGGTGGTCATCCTTTTACAATTTATAAATGTATCAAATTGACACACTGTACACCTTAAACTCACCCAGGATTAGGTATCAATGATATCTCAATAAAGCTGGAAAAATAAAAAAGAGAAATCACAGGCTGGGAGAAAATATTTGCACATCGTATATTTATTACGTAACATACATCCAGAACATATAAACAACCTGGAAAACCAAAGAGCAAGACACAACAACAATAATAAATAATAAAAAATCAATAATAAAAATAAACAATCCAATGAAAAACAAAGTCAAAACATTTCAAAATGCACTTCATCAAAGAAGATAAGAAAACAAGACCTAAAATGGGGATTACCATCATTAGCAACGAGAAAATTGAAAAATAAACATACAATAAAATACTATTTAAATTTTATAACAGCTGAAATGTAAAGGCATATCAAACAATATACTGGTGAAAATGTGAAGCAGCTGGAATTCCTATACACTGCTTGGTGGAATGTAAAATGATACATTCAACTGGAAAATCAGCTTGGCAATCTCTATAAAAGTTTAACTACCATTCGACCTAGCCAGGAAACTTGCAGGTATTTACCAAAGAGAAACTAAAATATATATCCACTCAAGAGTTATACATAAAGGTTTATAGTGCCTTTATCTGGAATAGCCGAAAATGGGAAATAACACATGTCTATTAAGAGTGAATAGATAAATAAATTGCGCTATATCTGTAATGGAATACTATTCAGCAAGAAAAAGCAATGAAATATTGATACTCATTACAGCATAAATGGATCATAAAATAATTATGGTAAGTAAAAGCAGCTGGACAAAAAAGAGTGTATATTACAATCTCTAATGACGAGAAACAGATCAATGGTTACTTGTGGTTAGGGTGTGGGGTGCAGAAGGAAATCACAGTGGTGGTATGAAGAAATTTGGGATTGAGGGCATGTTTATTATCTTTATTTTGATATTGGTTTCACTAGTGTGTGTATGTGCATAGATGAATAAATGTTGGTGTGTCAAAACATCAAACTGTGAACTTTAAACATGTGCAGCATACTTTACATTGATTTAGGACCAAATTCACTATTACAGAGGACACCTGCCCCACTTGAACAATTCAGATTAGCATAGCCATACATTTCAACCTACTAAAACTGACTTTCTCTAAGAATAACTCTTCCAGTTTAAATATTTTTAAAATGGTTTTTAATGTCATAGTGCAATAACTACATCTTCATGGGGTGGGGAGATTTCCAGTCACTGAAGTTCCTCCTGCTTACCATCTCAATTTATTAAAAGAATCTCCTCCTTTTCAGAAAGGGACTTTAGGAGCCAGAGCAATAAATATATGATTATGACACAAGGTGCCCTCAATAAACTCCATGAGCACAGATAATCACGCTTTGCCCACGAGAATCTCCCTGAGCCTCCTATACTACCTACATTAAAAAAATTTAATTCAAATTTGAATTGAGGACATTAACCTCAAGCCAAGCTATATGCCAATAAAAAGCTCAGACCACCGAATTATAATCAAATTTATTCAGAGGGAATATTTTCTCATCATACCAGATGCTGCTGATCATCATTCCAAGTAACAAGCAAGACAAGATAGCAAAGAAGCTACTAACATTTTATATTGTCTTGTGACACTTTGACCAAGGATCAATGATATATTGATTGTCTATTTGTTTACCACACAAGATATTTTCAGTGCCTTCACTACCTCTCCCTGTCTTAGTTTTCCTCCTGAAACCTCCCCTTTCTCTTCTCATATCTATTCTATTTGACCTACGTCAGTTCAACCTTTACTCATATG
>VMDR010030475.1:0-12365 GCA_007922815.1 Macrotus californicus
ATAAAAGAAAGGTCTAGTTCCTGTCAGATGGACACTGGGGGCCATGGCCAATTCCTCTATCAGTCTTGTATCACAGCTTGCTCATCACTTCCCTGGAAGGCCTGAGTTATGAGTTATTTCTCTCTGCAATGTTCTCAAATAGAAACCTGCTTCCTACTCTTAGAAATTGTGAGTAGAATGTAGGAATAAAGAGGGTGGCTCTGGAACCCAATAATCCTTAGTTCAAATCTCAACATCAACATTGCTGTGCCTCAGTGTGCTCACCTGTAAAATGAAGTTAATAGTACTATGCCATTAATTCATTGCAGGGACCAAAAGCGTGAACACAATGAACACAGATTTAACACTTAGGAAAGTCTCAGATAATTAATCATTGCTGAGTAAATGTTGGTCATTATTATGATCACTCAAAGCTCATTTTATTGTTTGTATTGCTCACTAGACAGGAAGTTCATGACAAGTTTAGATGGTCATTACTGCAGGGCTTCTGAAGACTCAGCATGTATACAAATCCCTTGAGAACTTTGTTAAATGTAGATTTTGTTTCAGGAGAGGTGGAGTGGGATCTAAGTTTCTGTATTCTAATAAACTCTCAGGTAATAAGCTGTCTGTCCATCTAGGAATGCAAGTGCTGAAGGATTTGGTCAGCACCATAACCCTCAACTCCCTTTTGCTTTGGTTCCATGAAATAACTTTACCCCTGTTTGAAGACAGTAGGATTGCCCATGCCACTTCCTATTTCCACACCTGAAATGGGTTCCATAGACAGGAAAAGTTAGAGCCACTGGCAGAACGGAATCTTGATATTGTTTCTCTGTGTAGGGGCTTTCCCAGACTTCTGTTTCAGCACCAGCTCCATCAGACTGCCAGAGACCCTGGGGGAGAGTGAATCTACTCTATGAGGGTTAGCCAGCCTAGTTTTCCTCACTTCTGTTCCACCAAATTTATGAAGGTGTGAGTAGTGGCTGAGAAGCTGGCTCTCTCCAGGGAAGCAGACGCCTCTGGTCCTGCATGAGGTCTTTGTAGGTCATGGAAGCCATCCAGTCTGGGCTCTCAAGGAGCAGAACCTGGCCTGGAGGCCATGTTTTCAGAGGTTCCTACCTGATGGCCTGGGGTAGCTGTATAATTTTCCAACACTTGGTGTTTGCTCTATGGGGCTACGTAATACCAACTCTGCCATGATTATGATTGAATCTAGAATGCACAGTGTTTTGCACAAATACATACTTAAAAATGTCTAGTCGGTTGCAATGGCAGTATACTGTGTAGAGATAGCAGTATATATGGCTGTCTTTACAGAAGACCTTCTGGAAGGCTTCCTTGATTGTTATCATCTTTAGAGTCATTCTTTCTCTGAACTCATAGTACTAAAACAGTCTAACTAATTAAAATTTGGCACTTGATAACGATATTTTCCTCATTGCTCCCTACCGCTATTTTCATTTTGTTAAAATCTTGTTTCCATGACTGGACTCTCATTCCTTTCCGTGCCTTGCCTGTCTCACCCATCCGTCAACGTGTTCAGAACAGCGTGGTCTCCCGAGGCAACCAGGGAAATGCTGCTCGGCTTGGGAACTAGTTACACTGCAGCATGTTGATGTAGCAACAGAAACTGAAATCTACAAACCTTTCCTATCTTTAAATGCAAAGAAAAGCCTTCTAGATCCGTTTGTGTAAATATTGAATGAGAACCACCCAGAAGGGAGCTTTTATGTTTGGGAAAGTCAGGCTGCCTCAGGCTTCTAGGTATTTAGGACTTTTTCTTCACATATATGACAAGTGATAATAAAAATAATTCTGTGCTTTTTAAAAATGCCATCTGAGGTTTTGAATAAACATATGGGATCAATTGCATTTCCCATGGGTGTGTGTTTGTGTGTGACAGAGAGAGGGAGAGAGAAGCCAAGAGAGACAGAGACAGAAACTGACAGAGAAGGGTGTGCACATATGTGGAATCTACTCTTACACACACAATTATATACTTATATATGATATATATCATATGTATTATATATGTACATAAGATTACTCTCCAACCCCAAAGGGAGAGCATATAAATACAGTGATATGTTTCATATGATAATTCATAGAAAGTTTAAGACTGTACTCAGACCACTAATAAAATAGGAATACCGAATAAATGAGAAAAAATCAAAATAATATACTTAATACGTTTAAGCATTCAGTGTTTTTAAGTGTAAGTTTAGTTTTATTTTTGTTTTGAATGACACATGGCTCCATACTCTTTCCCGTGCTTAGCTAGCATCCCTGAAGTTTTCACCAGACTCCCAGGAAAACTTGGTATGGCACGCTAGAAGATGGGAGAAATGAGAGGTATAACAATCTGTCTGGGCCATGTATGAGGAGTTTGCCTCCGGGACCTAAATTTCTGATCTAATACTATCACATGTGATGTGACACAAATCACTTCACATTTTAGAGCCTTACTTTTTGTGTGTTTTAATCAGCAATTAAGTGACAACAGCAATGTTAACTTCCTATATGAAAGGGAGTTTGGGGACCAAAACGGGCTAGAAGTTGTTGGAAAATGAATTGCAAAGTTCAAGTTTCTATAAAAACAAAAGCTCTTGTTGACTGATGGGATTGGAGAGACTGGGGAAAGAGAGGAAGTAAAAATAATGTAGTCATTTCCTACTTTATTCATGAGAGAAGAGTAATGTCCTTACACTAAAAAGTTAGGAGACTCATCAGAGAAAACTCGTTTTGCTGGCTGGAGGTGATAGGTAACATCGAAGTAACATTCTTAGTTCTCTACACACTATGAGTTGTACACACATTCTTAGAAAATAGTCAGTGCTTACACACTCCTGCTCCATTATAAACCTTTGGGCAGCAGAGACTGTCTTATATCATGTTTTTGTACTTTTCTAAGGCCGAGGCATTGAAATGTACAAGATCTGGTTGGTTTTGAGTATTTTCTCATTCTTTTGGGTGCTAGACCATCTTTGCCTTTTTTTTCTTTTTTACTCACTCTCTTGGCATGGTAATTGGGGCTCTGGTTAGGCAAGAATGCAAGTACAATCTCCTTTTCTCACGGACATTTTGTCTGAAATATTTACATTGATGCATAGTACACAGCAAGCGATGTATGTGTTAGCTGTTAGTCTTTTTAGTAATGAGTGCTAAAATTACAGAACTATGAATTTTCCTCCAAATAAGCTTTGGGCTGCTCATTATTTGGCTGAATTTTAAATCATATGATTTTGAATTTTAAGCCTTCAGTGGTCATATGGATCAATACAGTCATTTTTTAAGAAAAAAAACAAAATCATTGTGAAAAGTGATGACCAATAATATCAGAGTAGTTTCCAAAATATATATACAATTGTGCTTGGTGAAAATACACCAGGGAAGAAACAAAATTTAAGTTTTCTTTTGACTGTATTTTCCAGGGCCTAATTTGTAAATATCTGAAATCAAGCAACTTAATTATCACTATTTTCAAGAAAGTGCATCTTTAACCAGGTAAACAAACAAATATAAACGGAAATAAAAATTGAGCAAATAAAAAAGGAAAACTTCACCTTCATTATGTGCAAAGGACTAATTTTTTAGATTCTCATAATAAAGGCCAATTTTTAAAATCACTTGGATAATTATCGCTTTTTCAAAATTGTTTTGGCAGGGATCTAAGCCTTCTTATGTTATATAAACAAAGAAGCCTTGAAGAAGGTTAGCTTTTCAATTTTATTCCTTAAATATTAGTTCTAAGGTGAAACAGCTGCCTGGTTATAAATTCATAGCTAGAAACAAGCTTTGAAATGTCTTTAGCCACTCTGTATGACAATGCATTTTCTGTTCTAATCATCATCATCACCATTATCACTCTATGACAATGCATCTTTTGTTCTAATCATTGTCATCACCATTATCATGATGTCAGGGTTTTCCCTTTGGAAAGCTTAAAAACATGGCAAAGAGACTGACGATACAGGGTTGACATGCCCTTACGAAGTCTCCATGAGGTGTCTCATTTGGAAAATACCAACCTAATGAACAAAGGACAGGTTTAATTTTGTTTCATTGGATTGTGAAGAGACAAAACATGGACTAATTAGTGTTAGCTACAACAAGCCTCACTAATATCCTGCCAACACAAAGATATTCTACTGTGCCAACCTGAGGGACACGCTCAGGGTGATCAGAGAAATGTGAGTTGTTGCAATTATTGTTACAATTATTGCTGCAAAAAATTCTAATTGAAAGGGATTTTGCATTTGGGGGGTAATAAGCTCCGTTAAGATCTTGGGCTAGGCATTTAATTTACTTTTAATGGCATAATTTTATGTTAATTAGATGCTAATTAATTATTAAAGATATTTATTGTGATTGTTCATACAGGCAACATCTTAAAATGATAAATAGGGACTTTTGAAGGGTAACACAGCCACTTAGCTCCTCATTGGGTTGAAGGGGTAGTGAGTTGAGAAAAAGCCTGGGGCAGGGTGAGTGAGCATCTCTACGGTGAGGGAGAAGAGATGCCATTTACAAGGCATTGCCTTCAGGTTATATAGCTCTGGTCAGTTTCTACGCTCTGAAGGTTTTCCCCACTTTATGTATGGCAACATAAATCACAGTAATGTTAGCAAGTTAGTGGTAAAATTTTGTCCCTCAGGGTTCCTAGAGAGCAAATCACACAATGGAACAAAGACACAATGCAAACTACCTGCAGTGCTAAACAATGTATACTTACGTGTGTGCACATAAAAATATTACACATTGCAGTGCTTTCTAATGATCATTCTATGCCTCATCATTATACCCAACAAAGTAATGTAGTTCAGTTCTTACTCCTGGCAAGTGTTCTCTGTGATGCATCTAGCTGTCACTCAAAGGTGTCTTGCATGGCAGAGAGGGTTATGCTCCCCACACATGCATACACTATAATACAAAGCCTTTACATATTTCCTCGTTGTTTCAGTATCTGCCTAGCACATGTCTGACTCTTTGGGAAACATGGAGACCTCTTTGACTTGGCCTCTACTCCAGAATTTCCAATGATAACGCTGGGGACTCTTTAACTGACTATAAGAAAATAATTATATGTTAAACATTTCTATGATGTGAGATGACAGTCACTATTAACTTGGGCAGTTTGGGAAATTGTCAGTGGAGAATTAAAGACATAAATTTGAATCCACAGAGAGATGGAAGAGAGTGGGCGGTGACTTCAACATGTTAATGACAGTGAATAGAAACACAAGTTCCTATGGGGGGAGAGACAGATAATGAGATCAGATGGGTGGGATTCACACTTTGGGTTAACTTGGTGACAGGCAGAAGGGGACCAATACGTGATGAGTGATATGCATGCAACAATATTTTGGAAAGACTTTGTCCAATGTCTTACTCAGATGCACAGCCACTTCCTTGAGCGGAAGCCTTAGGAAAGGCCTGCCATTGCCAAGACAGTCCCGGGCTTCCCAAGCCCTGGAATATTGTAAAGTAAAATCTCCAGGAGTTTCCCTCTAAGCTTAGGAATGAGATTCCAAAACTGTTTTCCCTGAAAGAAGAGATAGATTTGAAATTTCCAAACTGCTGCAAAATTAACAGATTTTGTATGAAGAAGTAGCTGCAAACCAGTGTGGTTTGTACCTCATCATAGAAAGAATTTGAAGAGATCTGGTTGGGCAATGGTAGGGAACTTCTCACAGACCACGGCAGCACTGGTGCCCTCACTTCACAAGCCAAATACGAACACTGACCTCCTTACAGCTCTCTTTTGGACAATGACTATTCACATGAAACCACACATGCCCACAGATGCTATTAAGGAATTAGTACTAAGGTCCAGACAATTCTAAATGAAGAGATGGCTGCCTTAGGAAAAGAAAACTACATCTCCACCCTGGTGGATGCTTTGAAAATCTTTAAAGAATGCAAAAATATTTTGCTTTTCTACTTTGAAGTTATAAAAAAAATAATTAAATGTTTATAGACATTTTTAATTTAGGGAAAAGTTAAAATATGTTCAAAACACATTTTGATAATATTGCACTTATTTTTACTTTGTTGGTCGCAGCCCTGGTTGTTGGTTTTAGCTTCCGCCCCCCCATCCCCCCCACCCCCCACACAGGAAACTGGCAACAGACCAGAATTAGACATGGGATTTCATCTCACCTCTGCCGCTTAAAACTGGGGTGCATTTCCAGATTGTTTCCCTGACTCAGGGCCCTCTTTTTCCTCAACTGGTCATACGTGAGAAAAATATATTTATTTTACTTTTCAATAAATGAGTATTTATATTCCTTATGATGTCTTTAAAACTGATAATGGAGTCATTAATATTTTATGATCTCAAAAAGTGAATCAATTAGCTGTTTACCTCTGGAACTACCCATTTGTTTTGGTTCCCAAAGATACCCTCTCCTGGTATGGTTAGTTCTTAGTAGAAAACATACTTATTTCTGCTCTTCTTGTAACTGGCTCTTTAACCACATGCACCATGATTAGGCTCAACACCCCTGTGTGATCTGTGAGCCGCTTTCACGTCACTTCCACACAGAGAGTAGGTAGGCATCTGCCTAGAACCAACTCACTTTCACTATCTACAATTTCCCTTATTAAAGGGAGAAAAGGGTTTTCCTATCCTCTCTGAGTACAAAGAATAAATTGACAGGGTCAAGAGATAGATATGAATCCTCAGAATTGCCAGGTGAAGGGCAGACAGGGGCACAGTTCCCCCAGCTCCTGCTGTCCCCTTCACTGGGGCTATGGGCTTCTGTTGAGAGTAATGTCTGTGCCCTGTTTGCAGCACTTCACTCACCATGACAAATGGGACCTGGCCAGGCTCACTGTATTCTGAACCCATTCCTGGTGGGTTTCATCATCACATTCTTTGATCAAAAGTGCAACTCTGACTATGTATCAATCACAATACACTTCTCCAGAGATGCTGAAAATTTAACTCTAAATTAGGTACGTGCTAGAAATGGAAGTATAAGACAAATTTACAAAATACATTTTATGGTGCTAAAAGGGACCAAACTGAGTCACAATTTAGATAGGCTGAAAGAATGCCTAAACTGATTTCCAGGCTTCTGACCTTCACTAATAGAAGGATGACAGAACATAACCAAAATACGAGAGGATGAAGAAGGAATAACATGAACCAGTTATTTGTTGTAAGTCTACTCTACAAGCCAGTTGATCTTCAAACATTGAATAATTTCAAGAATCATCCACTTAAAGTTATTGGCATGTCGTTTTTTATCTTCATCTTCTGGAATTATGAAATTCAATAGTTTTTGATCCACAAAAACTCAATTCCGTTAGACCTACACTAAAACTCAGGCCGTGGTCAGCCTCAGTGCTGCCTGAAATGGCACAGTATGTAGGTGGTTGTGACTTGCGTTGGAGGAGCAGCTCTGACTGAGAGGTCCTGGCAGTGGGTTCCTGTGGACAAGACAAGCAGTGAAATGAAGGCATGTGAGGGGCTGGCAGAGAGGCTGAGCATTTCCCATCAGCTTGTAGCCAGAGATGCAGACTGGCACTAGTGGTTTCCAAAAGCAATTAGAAAAAAGTAAAGCAATCCATCTTTAAGTTTCGGATTTGCTTGTTAATTTACTCCACTCCCTTTAATATACATTTCTGTTGTCTTTCTTCAAAATTTCAACTTTCCATCTTAAAACTTCTCATCTCAAAATCTCAGGTTTCTAAAGGAAAAGTGAATAGGAAGCACCCACTTCTAATTCAGTGTTTCAAAGAAGCAAACATATTTGAAATAAAAAGTACCAAAGAGTCTGTTAAGCTTTCCTTTTACTCATTGTTTTTGTCCCTGTTTCCCCTATTCTTCTTTCTCTCAACCTCCCTCTCATTCTTCTAGATCGAGAAATGTGCTTTCTTTACAGAATAAACAAACTAAAATCCTCATAGTCTGACATCTGTCTTGACATTCCATAGAAAAAACAGACTATAAATCATGGAGCTGAGTTATCTCAAGGTGAGCAAGAGAAAAAGGAAAGATTTATAGGATGATAGATCATTGTCACTGATTTCTGTCCAGGGACAGAGAATCATACGGTTCACACGAAACATCCAGTGAGGAAGGCTGCATGGAGAAGGCTAATCTTTCGATGACATTTTCAGAGCTAAAACTAAGAACCCTAAGGCAAACCAGCATCCTCAGCCTCTGCAGTCTAAATAAAATCTCTCTCTGGACCTCTGACTCTCTGACTCACATTCTGTCCTCTTTGCTTTATTCAAACTCAGCTCTTCTTGGGGTACCCACATGCAGTGCTCCTCAACCTTCCTCCATGGTTATATCCTCGTCCTCTCACCACATTCTTTGGCCAGGCTTCCTATGCCTCCCCTCCAGGCAATAATCCCAGGTTAAGTCTATGCTATAGAAACGTTTCCAAACAAAAATACTTGGAGGTCTTATGTATAAACCCACACTTTTCTAAGTGTAGCTATTTGCTCACTCCTGTTTTGCTTTATTCTAGCTCATTTGTTCAACAGTCATTAGACCAGAGACATGAATATGCATACAAGTCCTGGTTGACCACAGGTGATATAGAGTCTATTAAAGGAGATATGCATGCTTCCAGATTTCAAGGAATTCAGGGTAAGTTGCCAATGTCTATCCAGTAAGATAAGTTGTAGCTGAAGATGCTATTGGAGCACAGAATAGATGTATAGCTTTCAAACTGGGGAGGCAAGAGAGATTCCTTGGAGGATGTGGAGCCTAAGCTAAGGTTGTGAGGGACCTGGATGGGAGACATGGTGGGGCATTGCAGAAGACTTGGAACAGCCTGAAATGCTGAGGGAATTTTAAGGATTTTGGAGTGGTTTCCACACAGAATGCATACAATCAATGATGGGAAATACACCAGAGGAAATCTCAACCAGAAGGACTCCTATTTTGATAGTAAATTCCCTGGGCGATTTTGATGTCTAAGAGATTGATACCTGGCTGCATCCAGGAAATCTGATCAATGGGGCTCAGTAGTCCACCTTTTTAATAAGCTCTTTCCAAGCATTGTTCTGGCTCATGAAGAATCTTCAATGCTGAGCAAAGATTGAAAAAGATCTTGAGAGATTCAGGGAGATGCTGTAGGGTCTTAAGTAGAAAAAGGACAAGATCCAGTGGTTGAGAAGAGGTTGACTGATTTAGAACTGTTTAAAAGGTAATTTCAGTGATCTACTTATTATATTTATACATGATAGAGTTTGGGTCCCAGTATTTCTTTTCTTTTCTTTTCTTTTTATAATCAATCCCTCAGAGCAATGTTTATAAAAATACAGCATGTCATGGTGATCTGGGATATTGAAAAATAAAAATTCTTGGGCTTCATTTCTTAAAAACTAGATCAGATTCCCTGGGGTGGGAGCCAGTAGTCTCCATTTTAACAAGTTCCTGACATGAGTCTCATGTGCCACAAATAACAAAGTAAGTCCGGAGCATAAACTGGGTTGATGCCTTCCAGAGAATATATAATACATTGCATCATCCTTAAAGGAACACCGTGTCAGAGAAGGGGGTTTAGTATTCCCAAGAAGCACTTAATTCCTATCTCCACAGCAGGCAGAGAAATAAAATAAAATGAAACAAAAAAAAACTTCCTAGGCTCATATTGAAGGAACAGCAGCTTCTAAAAGTCTCGTGGAGGTAACCATGTATTAAGATGTCTCTGGGGAAAATGGGGGGAGGGGGAAAGCTGCCAATGCTTCTGTGAAGCTTAAGGAGCTTTTCTTTAAAAGAAATCGGGTAATTCTTTTTGAATTAAAGTTAAACCTTGGCTTAGTTCTCTTTCATTTTTCTTCTGGTAAATCTCTGGCTAAATTAATTAAGCTGTATTTAAACCAGCAACCGACCTGACACAGGAGGCTATGCGGCATGCCGGATGTCGACAGTGAAATTAGAGCAAAAGTCAGACTCTGCTGCTTGGAGCAAGCAGGCCTGCTCTTTTCTCTGCCCTCCTTCCCCACCCCCACACCACCACTTCAGAAACCACTGGACTGGCTGCAAACACCACCTTTGGACACCCATCCCTGAGTCCTTCAGCTGACTTTGTTTTCCCCGTTATATAGAAAATATGACAAATGCATGAACAATCAAAAGGAATAGCAGCTTCAGCTGATCCCATAATGGGAACCCAGATTAAGGCAGAGCCCTCAGGCCCAGGACAGCAGAGAGCCGTGCCCACAGTGGAAGCAGAAGTGGTGTGATCACTGACTCTATGTGTCTACTTGACTGGGCTAAGGGATGACCGGGCAGGTGGTGAAACACCACTTCTGGGTGTGTCTGCAAGGGTGTTTCAGGAAGGATTAGCATTTGCATTGGTAGACTGAGGCAAGATCCCCATCTCCCATGTGGGTGGCATCAGCCACTTGTCTGAGAGCCTGCATGGAATAAAAAGGCAGGGGAAAGGCAAATTTGCTGTTTTGCTTGAGTTGGGGCATCCATCTTCTCCCACCCGTGGACAATGTTACTCCTGGTTCTTGGACCTTTGGACTCTGGGACTTATACCACCAGCAGCCCCTTGGTCCTCAGGCATTTGGACTTGGGCTGAACTACACTACTGGTGTCCCTGAGTCTCCAGTTCATACACATTAGATGGGGCGGCGGGGGGTGTTCTCAGCCTCTATATTTGCATGAGCCAATTCCTATAAGAAATTTTTTATATATTTACATTTTTCATTCTATTGGTTGTTTCTTCAGAGAACCTGAAAACACACCAGGCATTAAAGAACAAACACACATACTAAAGTTCATTTCTCTTTCTTCCTAATTTCTTCCTTATCTTTGTATCCCTCCCTTCCTTCCTCCCTCTCTCCCTTCCTCCTTTTCTCCTTGTCCTTTCTTCTTTTACTCCTTTCTTCCCCTTTATTTATATACTGATTGAGCACCTACTGTGTGCTTGCACTGATAAGTTGGTGGTGAAAAATACAGGCAAAATCTCTGTCCCCTCTAGGGTATTTGCATTCTAGTGGAGGACACAGATAATACGCAGTTAGAACAATTAATGAACAAAAATAATTAAAGATTGAGACAAGTGCTATAAAGTAACAAAACACAATGTCGTGGCAGAGGATAAGAGAGGGGAACGCTAGATTAGGAGGAGATGGTAAGGGTACTTTTGAATTGAGACATGCAGCATGAGAAGGAGCCAAGGAAGCTGGAAGAAGTATGTTTCTGGCAGAAATGAGCAGTAGTAAAGGGTCCTGGAATGAATTTGAGTGGAACTCACTTATCTCTTGGAGACCACCTTTTCTCTTCTTTTTCAGCCCTGTTCAATAAGAAATCATTTCTAAGGGTTCTAAGTGGAAATTTCACAGGGCTGTGTAAGGGTCTCTCTGAAATGAAGAGGTTGCTTTCAAAGTGAATTGTTCATCTTCTTGTAAGTTTAAGACACATGCAGTTTAAGAGCCTGAGGATCAAAGAAGCTAACAAAAAAGTAACAGCCAGTGGAAAAGGACTCAGTGGGCCCAGAGCTATTCCGTAGCCATAATTTACCTTCCAAGCTCTACATTCAGCACAGTGTTTCTTACCACTGACTACAGGAAACAGGAAGGCAGCCTTGACATCTACAGTAATTATATGAGCTTAGTTATAAGTCCCTGAAATTTTTTGGCCTGAAGAGTAATGCAATTTAAAGCAAAATTTGTTGCGGTTCTGGAGTGAGGGGATGCTTCCTAAATGCTAACTTGAGGCAATTTGGAAATGCCAGCTGGGCCCTGGTGGGGCAGAGACTGGTATGACCCTTTGGCATTCTGATTTTTGCGTGTCTCTGCAACGCAAGGTGATGTGATTTGACACCAATTAGCTGGTGCGCACAAAAGTCGTCCCTTTCCCTAGTGAGTGGTGACCATAGCGGACCATGCACCTCTTCGAACATGACAAATGGGCACACAAGTCATCACTCTGATTAATCCTTATTGGGGTTGACAGGCAGTGAGTTTCGAAGAGATGTTGGGAAAGCAGAAAATGTAATTGGTCACAAACAGCATCAGGGAAGACAAACCCTCCTGAAGTTTGGACCAGGTGAAATTAGCAGGCAAAATGTAAATGAATTACTGCCCCAAAGCACAAACTCAGAAGCTCCTGTGTAAACATCCTGTATTTCTCAGGAGACTCATTAGTCCGAGAAGGGATAAGAGGCTTACCTCCCTGGGCTGAATACCCTCTTGTGTAGAGAGGACTTGACATGTTCAGAGAACATGGAAGCTTGTAAACCTCCCGATGCATTACAAAATAAACAGCATTCTCACAAACAGATAAAAAATCTTAAATGTGACTTTGATGGGCATCAGTTTATAATTGATAGCTGTGTTTATTTTAAATCTTGACTCTCAGTGAATAAAAGGATGAACAGGTATCATAACAAAGGCTACTTCATCAC
>VMDR010030476.1:0-12364 GCA_007922815.1 Macrotus californicus
AGAGGTCATTCTTTCAGTTCTGAGATGAAAAATGTTATTTTTCCCTCTTTTATCACAAATAGACAAGAAGGGCATTTTCATTTTGCATTTTATTCCTCATAAATAATTTAACATGTCCTCAACTAGTACAATTGTTTTCGTATGGGGCCCTTGCATGGGAATAGAATATTACATATATGTGCTTGATTTATTCAGAAATTAAATTCCTTTGGCATAGGTTTTTGTCTGGTACAAAGATTCTTGCCATTAACTCAAGAGGTAAAGTGGGGAAATCAAACACATAGAGTAAGCAAGAAGATATGTAGGTAAGGGTCAGAGCCTTACTATTTAAATCTGGGGAACCACTGTTTCTTAAGGTGGCTTTCTGGGTTGCGTAGGGCTTTGACGCCCATGAAAGAGAGAGCCGTGGGAGACGGCAGGACTGCAAGGGGAGGGGATGGCTTTCCATGGTGATACTCCCTTTGTGAGGGGAGATTTGAGGCATCTAATCTGAAAGAATTAAGAAAGTGTTTAAATATGTCATGACTGTGATCATTAGAAACAGATACACAAACTAACCCATTGTATTACTTTAATCTTCTTGAAAATTCACCACAAATGAATTATATATCATTGATTCTTGTTCCCCAACCAGTCCTACAACATTGAGTTTGGTGGCTGACCTCCAGGTCTATGCAAGGATCAAAATATTCAGAAAATTAAAGAAACTGGGCATTTACTGATTCCCGTAGCCTGGTGAGATTGCCCAGCCAACCATTTGCTTTGGCCCAGCCATGCTAATGAAATGATGTTATTTCCAGACCAAGTGATTAATTAGCCCCGAAGGTACCTTAAACACAGAGAACCCTGGGCCGGCTCTGTGAGTCCTTCCTGCTAATGGCTGCCAGTTGTCAGCTGCTCTCACACAAGGATGAGTGCGTGGACAGTGTACACAGCTCAGATCCGTTGAGAATGCTGGCATGTTTCTGTCTTTGCATGCTATAGAGTTTTTCATGACTTAAAGAGAAGGAGTAATGCAGGGGCCGTCACCTCACATAGGAGAATCCCTTTTATGAGAGCAAGTGGGTGCTATTGATTATTACCCAGGAGCACCAGGCATAAACCAGGAGTGTCCTGAGAAAACCTGGGCATGGGTCACACTATTCAAAGATGCATTTGACCTAGGGTGACTACCCGTCTGTCTTGGTTTTGCCACTAGCTCTGCCTATTACCACATGTGAACTTTAAACTCTCTGAGTCTGTTAATTCTTCTGTAGAATGGCAATAATGATGCTTACCTGGATGCTAATTGTGAGAATTAATACTGATGTATGGCAGGCCCAAATAGTTGCTCAATAAATTGTAGTTCATTTATAGTAATAGTGGTGGTATTACTATCATTATTACAAGTTCATTGGATTATCAAAATATGTCTATGAAGAAGGTATATCATTCAACATGTTTTATTATAGAATAAACTGACATGTTGAGATTATAAGTTAGATCTCCTAACATTTCCTATACTGACCTTTGCCCACCTCATCCCGTTTCCTTTCTCTTCTCTCTGTGACTCTGTTTTGTTCTCAGCTCTAGAATGTTCGAGCAGGATCAAACCACCTTTTATAACTTTCTTGCTTCCAGGAATGATGCATAAACGTTCTTTGAGTCCAAACAACCACATAGCATCATGGGCTTGAGAAACTTGCTGCTAGCTTCTTTATTTAAAATAGCATCTCTCAGCCTTGGGACTGTTGGCATTTGGGGCCAGGTCACTCTTTGCAGTGGGAGCTTGCCCTGCGCACTGCGGGATGGTGAGCGGCTTCCTTGGGCTCTACTCACTAGATGTCAATAGCTCCCCGCTTCCCATGGTGTCTCTTGTGACAACCCAAAATGCGTCCAGACATTACCAAATGTCCCCTGGGGGACAGAATGTCATCCCTGGTTGAGAACACTAACTTATAAAAAGGAGGTAAAAATGGCAGGATGAGTGGAAAGGTTATTTAATGTGGATTACATGTTAGATAATAATTAAATGAGCTTTAGATGATTCTTGTGGTCAGCCAAATTGTTAATGTCATGTTAAATGTTATATTAAAATATTTTGGGTCACATGACGTTCAAGGCATGTCTCATATTTCAACAAAGAATGTAGATGTAGAAAATATTTAAACATACTTTAGGTGAAAACATGGCAGTATTATTGAGTTGATATTCCTTTGTTGGGTTTGTTCATTAGACAATTTAATTTGTTTCTTCTTTGCAAGTATTTGCTGAATTCCGTGCATTTCCATCTTTCATAAATCTTTAGTCAGTCATTATATCAACAAACAATGATTGAGTATCCAGGATGTGCCTGGTACATTCTTGGTCTCCCAATTAGCATTTATACGGAGAGTGAATTGAGGGACTAAATACAGTGTAAGAAAAATCAGGCATTCAGGACAATTTGCTGAAAAGCCCTTGAGTCGTTCTGCAAGAAATGCCAAATGAGATGGGAAGTGTGGACCCAACCAAGCACCCTGCCGAAGACATTTTTGTCACGCCTTTTCCTAATAGAAGTGAGCTGCCACTTCTTTTGTCCACTGCAGGATCATAGTAATCTTAAAATGTGCCCTTTACGTTCTGGGAGATTTCGGGCCCTTTGCTTGTGGCGACAAGGTTCATTTCCCATTTTAGAGATCTCAGACTAAATGGAAACCTTCATGTTGGGGATAATTTGTAAGTGTAATCTACATATATTTCTATTTCTGCTCTAATAAAATGTCATCAGATGACGAAATGCTGGAAAACATGACAGTTTTGCTCTCTTGGGTTTCGGATGGATAATAAATACAGGTCCATTTAACCTTAGAAGAAGACAATTTTAAATGCCATTTGGAATTAGTTTTGAAATGAAGAGATCTAAGAGCTTCTCGTGAACCCAAGTGATATTTCCTTTCATTTTAGGAAGTAGCAAAAATAGAATTAAGGACAACTTTCTCTCATGCTAATTGAATCCTCTATTACATTGCAAAGTGAATAACAAGTTCATCAACTTGTTAGATTTTGACAAATTGAAAATAGAGTTTTTTGCATTAATAATTTTTAAAGAGGGAACTATGCTATATTTGGGGTTATAATAATGGAATTGAGTGCAACCCACACATCTATACATGTGTGTCCATGTTCAAATCTTCTCATCCTTCCAAGTCCAGTTCCAATGATACCTACTCAGTGAGTTTTTCCATGAATCTCCGCATTTGAATATCATCGTTTGGGGCACTTTCATAGACCCATAACCCTTATCATGTGGTATTATACTAAAATTTTTGAATATGTTTAATATTTTCAAGTATGCTCTAGAGACAGGGTATGGTTCAGATCTTATGCCCTGTAGTATTTGCCAAGGCATTTCAGTACACTACTGAGCACATAGTAGGCATTATATTCACTAAATGCTCAACGTATCCTATTGATCAGAATATAAGCCTCCCTGCGCAAGGAGGTGCTGGTGGCATCTAGAGAAATCTGTGCATTTCCATTGCATTTCAGAGCAACTTGCAGTACAAGGTACTCTCACCCCACCAGTTAGTCTCCATTCCTTCGGGTTCAAAGGATAATTGTTTCAAAGGCTCATTCATTTAACTCAATTGTCTCATGCGAGCCTGTGAAATCAGAAGTGAATTCTGTTTATGTTTCCAGAGCACTCGACAGAAAGATAAAATTAGGAGAAAAACATGATAGTCACCAACGAGCAGCATTGAACTACCGAGTCATTCTCTTCGAGGAGGGGGCTGGGCAACGTCTTCCCTGTTACCCTCCCTCCCGACATCATCCCTGACCAGTGAAGCATGGAAAAAAAGTCCTCAACTTCAGAGCTAGGTGAACTGGATTTAAATCCTGCCTGCACTATGTGCTGTTTGTGTGACCCTCTGTAGGTTAGTACATCACTCTAGGCTCCAGTGTCCTCATCTATTGACAAAGAAATATCTGCCCCGAACTCTCAGGTTCATTGCGAGGAGACAGTGTGCATGGAGTGCCCTCTGTTTCTTTCCTCTTCCGTCTCCCACCCCTTTCAAGGAAGGATCTTCTCCCTAAACCTTGAGATAGTCCCCTTTATTTAATAATCAGATGTACTTTTCTCAAGCACCATGTCTCTGCCCTACATTTCAGTAGGCTCATCGCTGCTCAGAGTGTTAAGAGAAAGACCTGGATTTTAAAAGTATAAATAGGCCCAAGAAAAAAAATGATCTTATTGGCAAAGGATTGTGTTATTAAATCTAACAATCATGAATGTAGAGGATAATTGTACTTCGGTGGGAAGCCATGCGTTGTCGCTAGTACACTTTTCCGTGTTACCTGACACTGGTGCAATCGGAGCTATTTTACAACTCTGGATTGTGGAACTGATAGAACTGTAAAATATCTTCTGCTTATTCTTGCAAATTCTGCCCTGTCCTGTCAAGGTTCGAGTGACTTCCCTCCCACACTGTGGAAGAGACTAGTTCTGCCTCCATTTGCACATTCATTTTGATATTCTTGACCTATACATGTGCTTGCTTTTTGACCTTTCTTTTGAACTGATGATGCCATCTACCTGGTTCCCTCATTGGTTAATGAGTTAAATAAAATCTTTACCATGTATTTATTTGATATCTGCAAGAGTCAGGATTTTCCCCCCTTAAAAAAAAACTCTCTTTGAATGTGAGGTTTTTTTTAAAAAAAAGAAATTATGACCCTTTGGCAATTTTAGAGTCAGAGCCAGACTTTGGAAGCTCGGAGACCTAAATTGTGCTGAAGGCCATCGTCTTGCCAGGCAACTCACCGCTCGCCGTTTTGCTGACAAAAGAGATCTCGGAGCACCATGTCTTCCCATGCATAGAACCTAAGCTCTCATTTCCCTCTTCTGTTCCTCTGCGGCTTCCACAAAAGGGGATTTGTTTCCTCATTAGCCATTCTGCAGCGTTTCTCTGAGGGTAGGAAGGTCACTATTGTACTGTTAGCAAACAGAGGTTTTCTATGTCAGCAAGAGATCTAAAAATAGAAGCCAGAGTTCCTGACATGCTCTCTTCTCTACTAACAACTGGGACAGCCGCTTCCCCAATGCAGAGGGGAGCCCTGAAATCGGAAGGCTTGTGTTTACATGTGCTCACATTTGACAGACAGGCCTCGAGCACTTGTGTGGCCTGGTGTTTTCACGTCCCTTCCCTCATGCTATACAGTGCGTCTCTGTAATTCCCTTTAATTAAAAGGACGTGTATTCGACTTCTGTATGTTGGCTGCTCACTTAGTTTGGGTTACCTTCGAGTTGAGGATTCAAGTGGGAGCAGTGTATTAGGGAAGTGAACAAAAGGCCAGTTGGGAAGTAGGGAACAGAGACAGGGCGGGGAAGGAAACCAAGAAAAGGTGCTTTAGCAAGTTAGTTATCTCCTGGGGGCAAATGAAGCTTTATTCCAAGAGTGATTTGGGAAGACATCCTCTTCTGAGCTATTCTGCCTAAGGGCAGAAGGAGTTGGGGCACTTTACATCAACTCCCATCAGTCATTAGATGAGAGTATCCTCAGGGGGGCATTAGTTCCTCTTCACTTCTGGTCTGCCACAAGGGTGGGTAAGGTGGCTTGGGTCAGAGAAAGCCTTGGAGCATGGGGATGCAACTGCTGGCATTTGAAAGTCAGATGATGCGCTAATGTGGTGAAGGATTGGGCATACGGGGTGGGCACTGAGGGTGGTGCCTTTAAGATGCTGGGAATACCAAAGGGGATACGGCCCTTGCATTCAATAAATTCCAAGTCTGTCATGACAGAAAGACATAAATTAGGCTAACTATAATGTCATGTGGTAGGAAGAGTAACATTTTAAGGGACTATAGCAGACATGGCAGCAGATTGTGCCCAGGAAAAGGAGAAAAGGAAAGGAGAAGAGGGATCCTGTGTAGGGAGGTTGATGTATTTCTGTACATACAGAGGAGGGAAGATATGGCTGTGTTTTATAAAAAGTGTGCATCACTAGGGAAAGGGAAATCAGCAATGGAAGGTCGAACCTGCACGGTTGCTCTTTTTATTCCATATCCTCTCTGAAATCGAAAGGCCCCCCAATTTCTCATTGTTTGAGATGTTTTAAAGTGGCGGAGAGGCCATCGTGTGTCTGGATTTTAATATGTATCTCCACCTCCATTTTGGTGTGGCAGGTCTGAAGCTGAGCTGAGCACAGCTGTTCCTCTTAGTGGGGCTGTCCAACCTGCGGCCCGCGGCCGCATGCATCCCAGGATGGCTATGAATGTGGCCCAACACAAAACCACAAATTTACTTAAAACATTATGAGATTTTTTTGTAATGACGGGTCACAGTACATTTAGTGTGTGGCCTAAGACAACTCTTTTTCTTCCGGTGTGGCTCAGAGACCCCAGAAGCTTGGACACCCCTGCAGAGTAAAGAAGGCTCTAATTCTCGGTGTTATCCCAAACACGATAGAGCTGTGTCATACTAAAGAAAGTCCTTTGATGAGACATGGCCCCATTCCCAAACTCTCAGGTACTGGAGGCAGAAAGTCCCCCACGTTAAAATAAGGCAAGAATCTTCCTAAGAGACTCTTCTTTCTGGGGATTAGCCCAGGCTCATGATTCACTCTCCAAAAAGCCCCTTCCAGTCATATGCACTGGGCATTTGCAAACGCGGGCCCTCATCATCACCTAGGCCTCACCAAGGACCAGCACAGTGGGTGTGTGGGCTCAGGCACCTCATAGCCTGGATTTCGCCAGCTGCTCTGCCCCCTCCACCCCAGGTGTGCCAGCTGCAAGGATTCTGAGCATTAGTTTCTGGATCTGACAAGGGGAATTAGTGCCAATAGTACTTACCAATACCATAGGGAATAAGTGAGATCATGTATGTGACACCCTGCCTGGCACATCATGAGGCATGCATGGTCTCTGGAACCCCACTTATACTCAGGGTCCTCACTCATTTTCCACCTCTTCCTTCTACTGTAGATGTTATCAACTTCCCTTACTGTGTAATTCCACACTCAGCTGCATGTTTTTCTAGACAAGAATTGCCTCGTGTTACTCACACATGTTTTATGTCCATTATTTCATTTGCTCAGAAAGATAACACATTGGTAGAAAGCAAGGTTTTCGGTTACTGCTTTCATTAAGTCCTCTAAGTCCCTACAAGTTAGGAACATCATAAGTGTTTCTAGCAACTACTTTGTGATTAATTTGTACCTAAACTTGACTTTGTACATGAGCAGCAAGTGCGTCCTTTGCTTAAGAAAATGCCACAAAGGTTATTTCCGAGAGCAGTCTCCTTGGTTCTTAGAGAGCCCTAGCCCAGCAAGCCGCACTCAAGGCCTTCCCTGCCCTGTTCCCCTTTCAGGCTTGGACTTTTCCATATACGTTGTGAAGGAATCACAAAGAGAATGAAACTGCAGACTTCAGGCCTCAGACTTAGCATTTTCTCCCGCTATGCCCAAATGACTGAAACTATTGAATGAAAACATTCCAGAACCCAGATAGTAAACTGCACTAGGAAGTAAACGGTAGGATTAGAGAAAATGCCAGATGGAAGGGCATGCTTTTGGTATGTCATAATCAGCATTTTCCTGGAATATATTCCAACATATCGCAAATTTGTACTTCAAGAAGATGTAAAAAAATCCCTAGCAAATGCCGCTAGTTAGAAACATCATCACAGGCTGTGTAACCCACTGGAAGCCGTCTCCTTTCCTCAGCTCCTGGCTGCTTGCCCCCAAGATGTACAAGCTAGTTCCAGTCCGCACCAAGAAGAAAGCCTTTGGGTGATTGGAGAGAAATCAGCTAGGCTCGTTCGTTTAATTATTCATCAAATATTTATGGAAGATTAATTTGCTCTAATCTATGGATGAAAAGTTGAATAATAAACAGATTCTGAGGCAAAGAGCAACAAAGGCTGTTCCCTCCTTTTTCTTCTCCAGACTCACAGCCCCCAGCCTGGCTCTGTAATTAAGAAATGGATACAAGTCCAACGTGTGGACTTGGCGTCCAGCCATACAAGCCTTGTAGGCCTTTCTGGTCCGACTGATGGTAAGAAGGTAGACTTATACCAGACTGAGACTGAAAGCTAGCTCTGCATCCTTACTAGCCATATGAGCACAAGCAATCAGATACGCTTTTTTTGTGTCTGTTTCCTTACCTGCAGAAGTAGGGATAATAATAACATGCATGTGCTTATTATAAGGTTGAGAGGATGAAATGAATTAATATGTAAAGTGCTTAGAGGAATGCATGACCCATGGTAAGGACTGCAGTAACATGAACTAGTGGCTTTCTCACTAACTCATCCTGGGCCCCTACAATTAAAATGGTGTCAAACGTACGGATGGGTGCAGCGAGCAGTAAAGGGTTTGCCAAGGAGACAGATGACGAATCACTTGACCACTCAGCCCCTTTGCTCCCCCTCATGTTTGAGTATTGTACATTATAACACTGGCTTTCCCTTCTGGTTTTATATTTTAAATGCGTTTTTAAAAATCTCCCTACTCCATGAGTCTACTGAGAAGTATATTTTTAGCATACTTTTCTGGATGTCTAGGTGGTCTGTGCTGATGGTAAAAAGGGCCACCAGGACAAAGCATCAAGAGCCTGGTGACTGTACCCAGGACGAGCCCATGCCTCTGGCCTTGACCCCTGTGTGGCAGATAGCAGAGCACTACTTCACCCCGAAAGCAGAGGCCATCAGACGTGAGCCTGCCCTGCCTACCTTCCCCTCCACCCATAAAACTTACTACCAGAGTAAGGCAGGGGTAATTCTCCTCCAGTGTGAGAGTCCGTCTGTCTCTCTTCATGAGATTGCTCCTTCCTTCCCCTCCCAGAGCTCTGCTCCACGCATTATCTCCTATCTCTTTTGCACTTTTCAACCTCCCCTTCCTTTATTTTACAAGCATACTCTTCTCATCTTAATATAAAACAAAATCTACCTTCCCTCAAGCTCTGTAAGCTAATATCTGATCTCTCTTTCTCTCCCTGGCAGAGAAAGTCCTTTACATGAGAAGTCTACATACTCGCTTTCCCTCACTGCCTCAAATCTCATTCACTGTACAACCAGCTACAGCCTGGGCTTTTTTGTCACAGCTCTAGGGAAACTGCCCTTGCTGCCGTCAAAAATGTCCCAGTGACCAACTGCAGTGGCCTGTTTCTTTGCCTCTTTCTATTCCAGATCCCTGCTGCACTTGGCATGGTTGGTTTCCTCTTCTGCAAAGCTCTCTTCCCTTAACGTCAATGACTACGTCTTTCTGTGTTTCTCTTCCAGGTGTATTGATGACCCCTTCTCCATGTTCCTGTGGAATCCCCTTCCCCGCCTCCTTCCATCCATGTTCACATTCATGGAAGTCTCGTCTTTTTTCTCTTCTCTATTCATCCTCCACATTTGCCCTGAGGGACCTTAGTTACTATCGTCTCAATCTGATGGCTCCCATTTCTACATTTCGACCCCAACGTCTCTTCTCGACTCCACATTAACATTTGCCGCTGCAGATTAGACATTTCTATGTGGATTTGTGGCAGTCACCTAAAATATATGCCCAAAGCTGAACTTGTGATCTTCCTCTCTCAGCCTCTTCTTCCTCTTCCAGCTTCTCTTTGAGGAAACAAAACCACCATCTGTTTCATTGCCTAAACTGGAACTCTGAGTCAAACAGATTCCTGGGATCTCATTTACCACGTTGTGCCTCTCACCTCAGTGTGCTTTTGCTTCCAGTCACGTGATCTCTCACAGAACAGTGGCCTTGGGCTACTGGAGCTCACGTTGACTACAGGGAGACATGGAAGCATCTGAGAGTTCACTCTCCCCACCCACACAAACATACCCTGGGGGTGGTCTTTCCCGTGAACTGAGGGGAGATTATGAAAAGCCAGCATTCTTGCCTCCAGTCAGGACCATTCTGGGATGTAGCTTACACTGCAGTCTTCCCCTGAGGGATGTGGTCGAACTCACCCCCTGTTGGACTTTGCCTGAGATCACACCTTTCCTAGGCTTTCCCGTCCCAGTCTATCCCTCTCTTATATGCCTCCCCTGCTCATTTATCCTTAATCAATCACTTGCACGCAGGGCGTGCCTCTCAGAAACCCAAACTTAGATGTAGTGAAAAAACCTAATCACCGAGACCCTTGTAAGCTATTTGCAGGTGTATGAACTTTATCAGAAAGTGATGAGAAATCCCGGGAGAGTTTCGAGAGTCATAAGAGGCCTAGAGCAGCAAGGGTACCAGTATTTTGAGCTCTGCGCTCCCTTGGGGGACAGCTCAGCTTGCTCTGCCTGCGCATTCGGATAAAGATAAAACCAATCAGGCACCCCAGAGCAGCTGCACTATGGATTTTCTAAAAAAAGGATAGGAGTTTATTTCTGATCTTAGCTTTCCTTTGGGATCTATTTATTATCCAGTCTATATTTCTTTGCCTTCTTTGTACCTGCCACATCACCCCTGAGAAGTCAATAACTTGTTGCGAAGGTGTCATTCTGTGATGTATATGGCATATCACATGACATCTCTGATGGACACTTTGTTAACACCCTCGACTGCTTTGCTCTACCTCTGAAGCACGTAATTTATTCCGACATTTATAGGAAAAGTTAGATGCCGAGGGGACACCTCCTCACTTGGGACTTTACTTATCCACAGTTTGTTATGGCACGTGTTGGTAGCACCTGGTGTCAGATTCTTACATAATAATTCTGTTCTTTCAGTATACAGAGGGATAAGAAAGTTCCCATGGTAAAGGACTCATAGCTCAATCATGGAAGCTTCACATGTCAGTGCACTGAGCTCCACAGAGGTCCGCTCCCACAAGCTCTCGATTCCGTTAACTCTACATCCACGCCTCTTAAATAAATGCAATCGAGTGGGTACTATGAAAGGTTCTTTACCCAGGGGCCCTGTGCAAACCCAGTTTCAAAAATAGGCAGGAAATAAAAAAAAATGTGCGTGTAAGCATGCTATTTGCAGAGTCTGGCTGACAGGTGGAAGTGTGGAATTTTTGCCTTGAGATAAGTGTATTCTCTTGCTGAGGAAATACTTTTTTTTTTTTATGAGCTTTGGGGATATTTGCCCCAAGTCACAAATTGATACACTTTGCAGAAAGCCCTGCATGTTATACACTTGGTTGGCACCAAGAGATCCATAGAACAGGAAACCTCCTGCTGGGTTTTAAGGGGGAATATTCACTCATCTTTGAATAAAGGATGAGCTTAAATGAGACATATGTGCACGATAAACAAATGTGAATATTGGAAATGTAGGTACTTGGGGGAAATAAAAGGAACACATCGCCAAGATGGTAGGCAATTCCTCCTATTTTTGGACAGCTGGAAAAAATATGTCTGATAATATAGGAGTAGTTTGGTGAGGATTATGTCGAGCATGCCGCCGGTCACAGAGTGGTCACAAACTCCGGAAAATGCAGTGGGGGTATTCCAGAGAAAATAAATGCTGAGTAGCATAGCAACTTTGCTGCTAACAAGCTATGGCCGCAAGTTTTAGAGCAAGCAGAATGACATTTTATTTATAAAAGAATCCTCCTGAAACTGCAGTTTTTGGTGCCAGAGCTTCCTATTCACATTGAGCCCATGTGACACTTCCTTTCAACCAGGGATGACCTCTCCTTAAAGTTTTATATTTTCGGAAGATACTATATACTTCATTTTGAAAGCAAATCTTGGAATCCTGGAGAAAATGTTACTATCTTGTTGTATTCCATGCCTTTTATAATGAAGGATTCAGCAAAGCCATCTCCCTATCCCCAATATCTAATGTCACTGTCTGTCTCCAGAAATGGAGAAATAGAAGTGGGACATCAACTATAATTGAAAAATAAAAACAATTTGAAAAGAAAGGAAGGGAGGGAGGGAGGAAGGAAGGAAGGAAGGAAGGAAGGAAGGAAGGAAGGAAGGAAATGATAACAAGGAATCCGAGTCAGGTACCCAGACTATATAAAACCCAAAGTGAAGACAGGCTAAGCAAACTGTGTGCGTAGTAAGGACTGGTAACTTCCTTATAGTTAATCTTCACTCAGTGCTCCTTCAAGGTCCAGTATATCTGCGACTGCCAATGCTCAATCACCAGAAAAGCTTACAAATTGGTATTCCATTACGTGTGTTGTACGGTGGAATGTCGGCATGCTCAGGCCATCTCTGTGGATACCATGAAGCAGTTAGGACTAATGGAGGACTAGTCTCGTGCAGAATGTGTAGTGGCTTCATCATCTATGTGTCTTCATCTATCGTATGAAGTGAATGACATGACCTCGGAGCCATTGATTGAGTCTGAGGTAGCTTTCATATGTCTTCACCCCCTACTTTGTTCTACCTATTTTTCTAAGACCCTGGAGTAAGAGACAGGAAGAAAAAAATCATACTTGCTTATTGAACAAGCTCTTTCA
>VMDR010030477.1:0-12364 GCA_007922815.1 Macrotus californicus
ACCATATTAGAACTTGAGCTGAGAAATGTTTAACTTCATATTTATTAATTTGTTTTAAAATAAAAAGAAGAAACCCATTACATGCTAAATTAGTAATGCATTTTAATGGAAAACAACTATATTTTCCAAAACATCAAGAAAATTAGCATGAATAATGCCATTGTGTGCAGTTTTGCACATTTGCTTAATGTCTGGTTTAAGAGAAAATCTATTTAATAGAAGACTCTCATAGCTGCTTCTCCATTAAGTCTGTTGTGACATATTGTTCTGACTGAAGCGTATGAAGACGACTAGGCCCTCATACAGACAGTTGTTGGAAACGGGAGGAGTATTTTAATAGCTTCTTCAAATAATTGTGAGCATTATTCTTTGAGACTACCCCAAAATGTGACAAGTGCTGGTTTCTTAAAAGTCTGTTGCAATGTGGCATCTAATACCACACACCGATGAACTTTTCCTGTTCTCTTACATGAAACCTATTAGTCTATCTTGTTAACTGGGACTTTGGAACATTGTGAATTGGTCATTTGCAAAATGTTATCTCCCTGAGTTTATGCAGTTTCCCTTAATGTTGAAACATTTCATCACACAATTTTGAAAATGATGCTTGTTAATATTACTATCAATCTCAGAAGAAAAATAAGCATTAGTAAACTGTCAAGTTTATGGTGGCAAATACAAATTTCCCAAAATTCTATTTTTCCCATGAAAGGTTAGATGTCATGACTGGTAACCAATACTATTAGCTGTTTTCCTAGAAGTGGCATGACCATTTTGCTCATTTTCAACAAAATGCCTGCCAAATACTCAAGTCTGAATAACTATATTTTGCAGGTTTTTTTCCAAATAAAAACAGCATTCTATGAAAAAAACAAACCCCAGCTGCTTGGCTCTCAAGTCAATCACATGTGTGCTCTTTCTCAAGATAACTAGCAAACTGACGTGTGACGGAAGTGCTGCAGGTGTGTTTCCCGTTTCATATTCCCACAGAATATTAAAAACGGACTCAAGGAGAGGGATTGATCAATGTAACAGACCCTACTGCCTCATGAAAGGCACTTGTCAGTGACACTGACCCTTTTTCAACTGCAAGTGTGTGGTGGTGAAGCTGACGTGACTACACAGGTGGCCACCGATTTGACCCACAGGGAGACCCGAAAGTGTTACCACTGTTGCTTTTGCAGCATCAATGCAGGTAACACCACAAGAAGAAGGCAAATGGCATCTTGGTTTTATTATAACAATGGTTTTGATCTCACAGACCCCTGTAAAGCTCTCAGGGACACACCTAGAGACCTGCAGACCACACTCTGAGAATCACTGTTCCAAACAGACTTTATGGATTTCATCGCTGCTCAGAAACCACAAGAAGGAAAAATTTCCAAAAACTTGTACTGTCTCTAGCCTAAAATCAAATTTAGAGGTTGTTAATCAGGGAATGGTCTTCAGTCAAGGCTCTCACTGATGAAATGATTGTATGTTTCCAATCAAAGCAAAAGGGGATTTCTGCTGAATTGATTGCCCCCTTTGCAAAAGCTGCAGGGAGGCTCCTCCTTCATGAAGAGAATGACCATCTAAAAATGAACTCCCCTTCCAAATTCTGAATTGAATGCACGGAGTTTAATGCATGGAATTTCAGTATAATAGAAAAAGTTGGAAGATTTGAAAAATGTATTTAATGTGTAGTTTTCAGAAAAATAATCTATTGAAGCTTCCTTGAATAATAAAAAATAAGTAGGCTCTATTAATCTAGGAACTTATACATTTAGGCATATTTAACACATCCGGGCGAGAAGAACCCTCCCTGGGCAGGGAGACCCACCTGTAGGCGGCACGGTGCCTCTGCAGGGCGATGGCAGCCAGCTGCAGCCGGGCCTGCACCACGATCTCCAGCAGGCCCGCAGAGCACTGGGCGAGGTTCTTCCGGCCTGGCTGCCCCAACTCGGACACAAGGGAGTTTAGCTTCTCTTCTGCTTCTGTCAGTAAAATCGACTAAAAACAAGAAGACCACACAATCATACAAGTTCAGAAGTAATACAAATAACGTCTCATTCTCAGCCATCAAGTATTTTTTGTAATGGAAAGTAATGACGAAGACCAAAGAAGGAAATTCGGTTATCACCAGTGAACAGCAAAAGCGCAACAGAGAATGAAAAGGAAAGCGACGGCAAGAGCAGACACGTATGACAGTTGCCCTTTAGTGAGTGCACAGCCCATGCTCACGCACACTTATTTACAGCAGTTACGCCCAATAAAGTTGCCGCAAACACTGAATTAGCAAACGCTGAGCCATTGTTCCGAGGGGAAACGGGGGAATATGTTCCCGGGAGCCTCTGGCCACAACATTTTTGTCAGCTGATCAATATATAACCTTGTTCAATGTGTGTTTATGTTTAAAAACATATTATTTAATATATACTGTAGATCCATTAACCTCGAATTCACAGCCAATGGCTCTATAACTAATGCCTGACTGAAACTTAACTAACCCACTGATTTTCTCCACAGGGCACATCACAACCCTCTTGCACTTAGAAACACTGAACAGCACGTTAGCACTAGAGTTTGTGGGTCATGATGAAATCAGCAACAAAAAAAGCACAAAATTTTTTTTAAATGTGGCGATAAGTAGACCGTGAAAAGGACACTTGTTTATGGTAGGAAAGTGGAAACGAGAGCTCAGTGCACGGCCTTGCTCCACCCAGCTGGGACAGTGTGTGCTGGGCAGTGCACATCTTTCCATGCTCTGCCATGTCCACAGAGGAACACAAAAGAGCCATAAATATTGATTTGGGGTTATAAATAAATTTTAGTACTGGCAAATTAGCAAACACTGAATCTGTGAGTAACAAGAATCTACCGCATTTCAAGTTAGCTATGTCACCTCACAGGTAATGTGAGGACAACGAGATCTTACAGTGGGGCCATCCATGGGAAATCGCAGCCTGACATGGCAGAAAAGAGAGGGACCGACCAGTCTTTCCAGGGACGGGCCTGAGAAGTCGTGCGTGTACAGAGAGGTAAGTGCTGTGTGAGTTCTAGGCCCATCTGTGTGATGGTTAAGTGCATGATCTATATCTGATTAGTTACAGAATGTCAGTGAATTTCCTACTGCCTAAGCTTCAATTTTCTCACGGTTCAGCACAACATAGTTCAAAAACGATTAACACCTACACCACAGGCCTGTGAGAACAACCCCACACAATGCCTGTCACGTGGAAAGCACTGAATAATGGTAGCTGTTTTTGTCTGCTGTTGTTTCACTATTAACATTAGGAAATGAGAAACAGGGTATGGAATACTGAAATCCTATCAAATGAAAAATCGTATGTCCCGCAGCACCCAATCGAGCTGTATAGTCAGCATCTGACACCTCTGGGTATCTGACCTTTCTCACGGGGAGTAGACTCCACCACAGCCCTGCCCACGCTTAGGCAAGAGATCTACCTGGTCTCCAAACAGCAAGCACAACCCAGAAAGCGGGCCTGTCAGTTGCCAAACAGTGGGCATCTTGGTGACTGATTTATTATGACTTGTAAACACTGTAGAACGTACCTTTATTGTACTAAGAGTGAATTCATCTTTCACTTTTCGAAGTTGACTAAACGAGCTTCTGTCATCTTTTACACAGAGGTCTGCAAGACACAAAATTTTGAAAGAACCAAGAATAGCTGTGGTTAGTTTAAAAACTAATTCTAGTTTGTAAAACTCATCATTAATTGGGAAGCTATCCATAAATTTAGTGCTAAAAACCCTGCAATAGTAATTAGACATATATTGCTATATTAAATAGTCTCCAAACATCACACATTAGAAGACAGATCAGACAATTCTGAAAGGATCTTTTGGATGCTTAGTGATGTCATTCAAGTGATCAGCTGCTGGTTCCTGCCCTGGAAATTCCAGAACCTCTTACGGTCCTCAAAGTATTTTGGGTCTTCTAGATATTTATAATATTTTAATAAGATCTTCTTGGAAAAGCATCAGTTTTACTGATTTTCACAAGCTCTAGGACTGGAGAGTGACACCTTTTGAAACAGCACAATCAATAATCCCCAAATATCTCAGAATTCCCAACCACAATACGAAGTTGGCCCTTATTCTTTGCCAGGGAGAACTGAGAGGATTTAGATCACAGACATTGCCTGCTTTGGTAAACCTGGCTTCTAGACTACAGAAAAGAGAGAAAAACTACTGTAAATCATTATTTGACTAGAAATTACTACAAAAATTGCCCACCTAAAGAGAGTGTGTAAAGTAGGAAGAAGGAGCCTAGACTAACACGGGAAAGAGCACATCTGACCTCCTCTCTTCTCCCTACCTGGCTCTACTCCTGCACTAGGAGGTTCTGGAGCTAGGGGGTGGGCTGAGCATAAGGGAAGGTTTGAGCATTGCGAAAGGCCCAGCAGGAGGATCTGGGACTGGGTCTTCTCCCCTAAGGAAGAAAGTGAGAGACTAAGATAGAAAACAAATGCGTGGAGCCTGATAGGAAAGAACCCTGTGAGGAGCATCAGCATAACAGAATATGGACCCTCACAGGATTCTGACCCACGTTTTCCCCACTGCTCCCTCGGCCTCCTGTGTGGCTCTCCCCCGGTGGCCCTTCCATGTTGTGGCACGGCCCTTCTCTGGGGAACTGTACATCACAAATTGTGTTCAAAGGCAGCCACCTTCTAATCTGCTGGCCTTACTGTATCAGAATAATAATAAAATTTACATTTTAAAACAGGCCAATACTAGACAAAGACACCACAAAAAAAGAAAACTACATACCAATATCGTCTATAAATACGGATTCAAAAATCTTCAACAAAATACTAGCAAACAGAAACCAGCAGCACATACAAAAATTATACACCATGATCAAGAAAGCAAGGTTGGTTAAACACTCAAAAATCAATTAATATAATATACCATATTAATATAAAAAAACAAAAACCACAGAATCATCCTAATAGATGCAGAAAAGGCATTTAATAAAATCCAACACTCTCTCATGACAAAATCATTCAACAAACTAGGAACAGAAGAGAAATTCCTCTATCTGAAAAAAGACATATATATAAAACCCCACAGTTAACATCGTACTTGATGGTGAAAACCAATTATTTTTATGGTGATATCTAATACATTTGCAAACTACATCTACACTATGGCCCATAAATTCCATC
The DNA here is from genome assembly GCA_007922815.1 of Macrotus californicus. Lineage (NCBI taxonomy): Eukaryota > Metazoa > Chordata > Mammalia > Chiroptera > Phyllostomidae > Macrotus > Macrotus californicus. Next base: position 5,172 of record VMDR010030477.1, read on the forward strand.
CATGGGCATCCTCTCCCATGGAACTCTACACTATATCACATGGACCTGTAGTGCTTCAGCCCTGCCCCCTGGGAACAAAATGAATGCATATCGATGGGGGCTGGTTGAGTAACCACAGGACACTCACAGCAGAGAACACCGCACAGCCAGGACAGTGAGTGAAAGCAACACAATTGACTTAAGAACGGTTTTAGTGAAATTCTTCTGCAGGAGAAAGGCAAGATGCAGAAAAAATATATAAATACATCATTTGAATAAATGACAAATCCTACTTGGGGTGTGTGTGTGTGTATAATGTATGACTATGGAGCTATGTGGATGGATATGATCCCAAACATAAACATAAGCACGTATGTATGTCATTAGTAAGTTTAGAACAAAACACGGAAGAACAGATACTAAATCATTCGCAGGGATTACTTGGGGTGCAGATGGGCATAGCTGGAGAAAGTAAGAAGAAGGAAAATCAAGCCAACAATAAAGCAAAAGATTACCTTTCAAGTTTGGGAGGTTGGCTTTGCTCCTCTCGGAAAAAAATCCATGGTAGACTGTTCTTAATAGATTTTCCGGGACACAATTGATTGTTGCGGCCACACTTACTAACAAGTATGCTTTCACAAAAGAAAACTTATTTAAGAGATGCTGATGGCCGATTGTAACCAGAATTGGAGGCAAGCCTTTATGTATTAATTCATCAAGTGCCTAAGAAAAATGGGGGGGGGGGGTTTAAAAAGATAAATAAGTAAAATATTGTTTTTAGATATCATTAGCTTTAGTCTTCTTTTGCATTCCTCGCCTGGTTTTGGGTGCAAGAACACAGGGGCAGACACGAGGTACTGTAAATAGCGGGTCTATAGAGACTTGGCAGTTCCACGGCGCTTCCGCAGCTCCCCACCAACCTGTGGCCTGTGCCTCGCGAGCCTAGCCCTGCCACACAGTGAGAATGAACCAGGGTAAGGGAAGTGACACCTTCGAAACAGAGAAACTGCAGAAGCTCATCAGCTGTGCACGCTGGCCACTCTGCTTTAGCAGGAGTTGGAGCTATGAGAACAGGAACAGGAAGAAGGGGTGGACAAGCAAGCTCCCTCCGAGCTTAGATCCACGCCCAATGATCAGAACTCTGCCTTGTGTACACCCTCAACTCCCTGGCCCCAGTACTGTGTGCACACACTTCCCTGGCAAGATCACAGCCCTGGTGAAACCCAACACGAAACCTTCCTGGGGCACGCACCCTGCCGTTGGAGAAGGCGGGGAAAATCAGGCAGTCATGGCCAACGCTCCCACTTTAAGCTCCTGACCAAACCACAGTGCTGCCTGGTCGGTCTACATTTTCCCTGTCCATCCATTCTCACTCTCTCCTAGACAACCATCTTTGCACTTCTCTTGTTTCTCAATTTTAACTCTTCCTCCCTGATGTCCCTCCCAGTCAATGATCTTGCTTTCTCTACTTACCTGAGAATATTAAAGCAAAGTAGTGTCTGCAGACCCCACAAATGCCACCATCTCCCCAACCTGCCCAAGCTCCTGCCCCGCTATTCCGCCTTCCTTCCTGGCACTTAAGCCACCGACCCTGTCCCCACTGGTCTACTCAGTCATTCTCCTGACATCATAAATGTGCCTTTTCTACAGCGACATTCCCATCAGCACACAGCCCTGCTGTCTTCTCCAACTCAAAACCCGAAAACTCTGTAACCCGCTCTCTCTCCAGCCACTCCCCCAATTCTTGCCCCTCTTTACAGCACGACCCAAAGAGGTGCCAGCATTCCAATTGCTCTCCTTTCATTTGCTGATGAACCCACGCCTTCCCTACACTGAAACCCTTCGGTCAGTGTCACCAATGGCCGGAACTCGACTAATTCAGTGTTCAGTTCTCAGTTCTTCTTGTCATGTTACTTACAATCCAAGACAGCGATTTTCAACCAGTGTGCCACAAGGATTTTGAAAACATACAATCCCTGACAATTTAGTTGGGAACACTGACCTCTTTTCCCATAGACTGTCAAATTAAAAAATGACAACAGTCAACACAATAGCCATCTGGTGTGAAAGAATCAAAATTATACCTGTATTTTTTCTCAGAAAGGGAAAAATATTTTGTTTGGTGTGTGACAGAATTTTAATAATGGGTTTTTGTGTGCGAGGAAATGAAAAGGGTTGAAAAATCACTGATCTATAAAACATGATCTCATATGCCAATTAAACTGTCACAGGGCTTCAGCTGTAAAATTCATTCTAATTTCAGAGAAGTTAAATGTGAAAAAAAATTGCACTTTTAGGACTCAGTAAATTATGGTACTTGATTCATTAGCAACATTTGACACTATTAATCATTCTCTCTTTTGAAAATGCTTCTCTTAGCTTTCAGGCCACCACACTCCCTTGATTGCTTTCCTATCCTACTGGCCACTCCTCGTCAGTCCTCCTGACTGGTCCCTCCTGTCCTCCCCCACCTCTTAACATGGGAGGGTCTCAGGGCTTGGCCCTCTTCTGTCTCCTCACTCCCTCCCTTAGATGATCTTAATCAGGCCCGGGGTTTTAATTCCATCTAAATGCTGATGAAATAAGTTTTTCTCTCCAGCTCCAATCTCTCTTCGGAACTCGAGACACATATAATCAATTTCTGACTCAATACCTTCACCTGAATATCTAACAGGTATCTCAAACTGAACACGTCCAGAACTGTACTCCTAGTGCCCCCACCACAAACCTACACACACACACACAAATGGAAAATTCTATGAGGGTTGGGGATTTGTATTGTTGATTCACTGCACTAGAACAGTATGGTAGCACCCAGTAGGCTGAAGAGATTAGCTAAAGTAATCCTTTAAAGCAGATCAGGCCACAGCTCTGCTTTAAACCCTCCAGTGGCTCCCCGCTTCCGTTAAGAGTAAGAACCTAACTCACAAAGGCCCTACAAGGCCCTTGTCTAACTGGCACCCTGTCAACTCTCCAACCTCATCTCCTGCTGCTCTCCCATCATTCACACAGTTCTAGTAATGCCGGCCAGCTTGTTTCTCACCGTGCTGGGCAGCCCTGCCCCGAGGCCTTGGCAATCACTGTACCGCCTTACTAGATTATTCTTTCTCCATACTTCATGTGACTTGTGTCTTTACTTGTTTCAAATCTGTTCACAAATACCACCTCAGTGAAGACTACCCAATCACCCCATTTAAAGTCACAACACCCAACACAGCCCCACGTTCCCAGTCCCCTTTCTGTACTGCTGGGTTCATTTTCCCCCACAGCATGCTTCACCTTCCACATACTATATCATTTACTTATTTCTCATGTTGACCTATCTGTTCATTACTAGTCTTGCCCACTAAAATACAAGCTTCCCAAGGGCTTGGGGTTTGTCTGTATTGTCGAGTGATGTGTTTATTTGACAGTAGCAGAACAGCAGCTTGCCTACAATAGGCTCTTATTACAGATTTGTTGAATTAATATAAAGTGCAGAAGTTGGGGCTGTTTATTCTAGGAAAGAAAGAAAGTATTTCCTTTATGTGAACTCAAAGAAAAAAAAATTCTCGTTGTTTTGGGGGCATTTGAGGCAATGCTGGCAGTGGGGAAGCCTGTTGCTATTGTTCATTCTTTCTCAACCCCTCCTAAAGACAGAAATGAACACGGACTGAAGAGCCAGGCTGGGAGCAGCCCTGAGCCTGAGCTGCTGCAGCTTGTTGTTATGAGGAAAATGGCTGATGTTCTGGGTCTAGAAAAAAACCCTGCAGATCGGCTGGGGGGATGGGCAAGCAGAGTTTTCTCTTCTCTTTTCTCTTCCCAGCAGTGATTTAATGAGTCTTGACAATTACACACAAACACTTGAGAATCAAAAGAAGATTAATTAGAAATGCTATTTAACACTCCTTTCTCTCGCTCTATACAAAAAAATGTAAAGTGTAATCTGAAGAGTCTTAAGCAGACCAACAGTTCTGTTTTAATTAAGTAGCTAATAGAAATCAGTTTTCCATTATTCTATGAGTCTCTTTTTGTTTAAAAAGAAATGATAAGGCAGACATTCTTTTTAGATTCCCCAACCACTCCTTAAAGAAGCATTTTTAGGATGCTTTGGCATTTATGACTGGAAAGAAATAAATATTCTTAAACATCCCTAGATCTTAGAACACTAAAATGAAATATGAATATGTATTTATATCTTTCTAATACCAGCTCTTTCATTTCAGGCAGCTTGCTTATAAATTAAACTTTAAAGCAAAAACAACGGATCATCTGAAGCATAATTATATGTAAAGTTTGTGAAATAAAATGAACAATAGAAAAGTAATAAGACTACATTTAATAAAAGGTGGATATATTCTTATTAAAATTAGGGAAAACGAAAATAAAGCAATTTTGAAGAAGTGTCTCTCAAAATTATTTCATGAAAAAAATACCTTACTCAATAAAACAGGACGCTGTTTCCTGGTATTTGAAACATTAAAATGGTCTACACTTGCCCACATGCATGAGCCGTCGCCTGAGAGTATGAGCCCCCTGCCTGTCCATCACCCCCTTTAACAACGGCTGCACCACCATCCTTGGGCTCTAACACTCTCTAGAAGACAGACTGCCCATAGCCCTAAGATCTTTAAAAACGATTATTTCCAGTTAGTTAAATGCTACTAGGTCAAAAGCTTAAAGCCCAACCATTCAATTATTGACAAGAACAAACATATTGAGATGGGCAGCACAGCCCTCTCTTTGTAAGAAATATTGGGGAAATCAGAGGGGCTGCTATCTCCATGGTGGTGGTGGTACTGCAATACACAAACTTACCAAAATAACATGTGCACACCTTAAACTTACACAATGTGATATGTCAATTACATCTCAATATGAAAAATTTAAATAAAAGAAGAAAAGAAAACCTTCCAGACCACTGGCTGAAAGGCAGTCTCAGACTGAGGCAAAGAACAGGGGTAAAAGCTGGGTTGGACAAGTGGGCTATTGCAAAATATGCAAAATCCTCCTCTTACAACCAAGGTCAGCCATTAACGTGTGGGTAGTCAAGGCGAATATCAAAGTCAGATACTTGACAGGGCCAGATGAACAAACTGAGTACACATGCAATCAAAAAATTTAGGAGCCATAGCTGATATTTGCCCAGTCTGAAAACCAGATCAGTTTGGGTCCAATCTTGCCTCTGGCCTCAGCATTCTGAGAAATCAAAGAGCATAGTAAATAGAGGGTTTTCAAAAGTAAAGGTTACAGCTACCAAATAGGTTGAAATGACTCAAAAGTTATCCACACTACATACCCAATATTTATAAACTACTGGTATCCTTACCTGAATATTTTCTTTACTAGTAAGAGGCTTTCCTGAGTCAAATGACTGAAAGATCTGTCAACATACAGAAATTAACATTAGAAACAAAATTGAGCATTCTTTTAAATAAAACTGTTAATGTGTTCTAAGCATATTTTAAATATCATGTTTATTATAAAAGCACTACATGCTGTAGTCAGAAAAGACAAGGATAGCAGAAAGAAGTAAAAATCACAGATAAATCAACTTTTTTAGATTCTCACTGTTAATATTTTAATTTCTTTTTTGATGTATTTATTTTATTTATTTTTATTTTTTAATCGTTGTTCAAGTACAGTTGTCTCCATTGTATTTTAAAATTTTACACATTGATCTGTATTCCTTTTCACTTAACGTTACATCATAATTATTTTCCCACCCCATTATTTGTAAACTGCAGTCTAGTGTCCAGGCAATGTTCTACCCTATGATTGCCGCATAATAACTTCACCTCTTCCCTACTGTTAGACATCGAAGGGGACCGCTTCCGAACCCCTACCCCACCATATAGTCTATTTAAATAACACTGGTGAGTGTTTTGTCTGTATTTCTGATGATCACCTTTGGAGACATCGCCGGAAGCAGAATTACAAAGCCGTAGGACAAGAATATATTGAGAAACCTGAAAGGAACTGGCTTATGTCTACCCACATTGTATGAAAATGCCAGGATTACTGCACTTTTAACAACATTGAGTATTAGCACTTAAAAATATCTTGGCCAGGCCTGGACAGTGTGACACGGTTGGAGCATGGTCTGTAGACCAAAAAGTCACAGGTTCGATCCCCAGGCAGGACACATTAGAAAAGACAACCAATCAATGCTTCTCTTTCTCTCTCTGTCTTTTCCTTCCTCTCTCTCCACAAGCAATGCAAAATTGCCCTCAAGTGAGGATATATATAATCTTGGCCAGTTTGAAGTTCAATTGTATTACTCTTCAGAATGACTCTTTTTGTGGTTCTTTTTTTTTTTTTAGTGAATTACCTATTAATATGTTTGGCTCTAAATATTGTATAATGTTGCATAAAGAAATATTCAATTTATTTGCCACAGGAGACTGGTGTACCATAGACTAGGGTGCATTTCTCTGGGCACAGAAGGCCCTTTATGAAAAGTGTCCATTGTAGATATCAACACTGCTGCCCTGCTCATATGTCCTCAGTCACCTGGAAGTCACCAGGTGTGATATGGAAGGTTTCTCACTTCATCTGTGCCTCACTGCTTGAGGGCATTCTGTGGCCACAAGAGCATTCAGGAGAGGCCAGAAGTGCAGGGAGCATCCCATACCAATGAGGGACAGAGATAGTTTTAGTTGGTCTCTCTGAGGGTCCCAATTGCCCGCAGCAGTGACCTCATCAGTATGCTTTTCCTCCTGTCTCCATCAGACTTTCCTACTCGCTCACCATTCTTTCTGGAACAACCTCCCAGAAGTGCTATTTGCTCCCAAATCTTTGTCTCAATCTGGATCTGTTTTTGCAGAACCCCTAAACCAAGACATCACAGAAAGCTCTTATTGAAAGTGTTGGTAGTCTTTTAACTTTTTTCCTTTTTTGAAGATATTCTTTATCTCCTGTAATATATAAGAAAATGCATAACTGAATCCAGGGAGATCTTTGGTGATATAATTTGAAGAGAGTTGATGGGTCTTTAGACTTGGTGGGTGTTTAGACTTGGTGATGAGAGCAGAACCTCAATGAGTATAATGTTAAAAGAATGTTTTAAAAGCCTATGAAAAGTCCAATAATCTGTAAGACTTTTTCAGACAGAGCACGTCCTCGAATTACATTGTTTCATTCAATATCATTTCGTCATGTTGATGAGGAAAAAAAAATGGATTTCCAGCAGGGGCCACTGTCTGTGTGGAGTTTGCATGTCCCCCCGTCTGTGC